>CAUYQU010029313.1:0-72380 GCA_963574635.1 Cheracebus regulus
GAGCTGCAGCTACGTGGCCATCTTGGATCTCTCTCCGCCCGGTGATGAAGTTTTTCTGTTTCTTAGTTTTCCTTTGGCAGATGCCCGTTCCCCACAGAGCCGGACCTTCCCAGGTTCACTGTGCTTGCTGTGAAACTCTCAGTCCTCAGTGCTTCCAATTGCTGTTTTCCTTGTGGGGATGGGACCAGCTGAGCCCGTCCATCCCATATACTCCACTCCGAGAAGCAACATGCTGGGGCGCTGGCAAAAACAGCCACGCCGGCCAAAAGAGTCGCGCTGGTGACCCGTGTGGCTCCTCTGTCAGGAATCTCCCAGTCTATGGGCAACAAAAATTCGTCAGAAAGTGCGGTGTCCACTCGTTCTCTGTGCTTTCCCTGGGAGCTACATTCCTGAGCTGTTGCTAATCGGCCATCTTGGATCTCTCCACTAAGCTGGTTTAATAAGAGCTCCGTGAAATGTAATCCAGTTTAATAAGAGCTCTGTGAAAATGTTACCAATAAGTACAGGCAGCCCAACAGCCTCACTAAACTCAAGTGCCCGCTTTTTGCCTACAGACCAGCAGGCATCTGATTATTGATCACAACTGACCCTGTGTCCAGTAGAAAAGAGGTAATTCCGCAAAAGATCATTGCAATGCTACTTGAAAAGAAAATGAAATGAAAAATACTCCACAGTCAAAAGTTAACAAGGTCTGCCATAGTTAGCCTTTCTTTTTTTGATGGTGGGGGACAGAGTTTCACTCTTGTTGCCCAGGCTGGAGTGCAATGGTGCAATCTCGGCTCACCACCTCTGCCTCCCGGATTCAAGCAATTCTCCTGCCTCAGCCTCCCAAGGAGCTGGGATTACAGGCATGTGCCACTATGCTTGGCTAATTTTTTGTACTTTTAGTAGAGATGGGGTTTCTCCATGTTGATCAGGCTGGTCTCAAACTCCCGACCTCAGGTGATCCGCCCACCTCAGCCTCCCAAAGTGCTGGGATTACAGGCGTGAGCCACTGTCCCCGGCCCATAGTTAGCCTTTCTAAGGATGACGCAGAGTAAGGTAGATAAAGATAGATCTCTCCTGTATCATAATTTTTCCAAAGGTACTTACCTAAAAAGCAAAGGGTGATTCAGGACACCTAGGTCCTTGCCTTACTCCAGGACTGGTCATTATAAGATTGAGGGTAAAGACCATAATAGCAACTTCCACCCCATCCTCAGTGCCTCAGTTTCACCCTAGACACAAGCAGAGATCATCTGAAGGCACTCAGAAGAAAAGTATGGGATGTAGTCAAGAAAGTTTTCCACCATTTAAATAAACAGCCACAGTGAGGTAGCTCTGCCCCTTTGATGAAAAGGGAGGAAAATTGCCTCATTAAAAAACATTTTCAATAAAAAATTTTCATCAGAAACATTCACAAGAGGGTTTTGGTCAAATGACGCAATAATTTTCAGGCAATAATAACCATGTTTTTGAAAGTCAGTGCTGATTACCAGGTGTATTGAAAATGGCCTTGGGGAAATCTCTGTGCAAATATTTCCTTTTTAGTTTAATTTCAAAGACTACTTAAAAGAAGAAAGGGAGGATGTCTGCAGTAATAAAGGAGCAATCATTTGCACCTGGACAGGCCTATGTTTCATCCCAGAATCTGGAGCGTTTTGTGTACAGATGGGAGAGCCCGAGTGTGCAGTGGAGGCTGCAGGGCTGGGAAAGGATATGGCAGAAAAACAAGGTACCTCTACCAAGGTCACACGGAAACACAGGTGGACTCGATAGCACGGCTCCCACCTGATTACAATCACACAGATTCCCTGCTCTAAAGCGAGCACAGATCACGTGATGGGAGGTCCCTCCTCGCTTCAAGATCAAAGCCTCTGCAGCTGCCGTGAAGCTAATAAGGCCATGGCCAAGTTTACTGAGCATCTGTTATATACACAGCCCGTTAGGCACCACGGAGAGAACGAAGAAGGATAGACCCTGATCCTGCCAGCAAGTGCCAGACGAGCTCAGGAGGCAAGACTAGCCAGTGCATGTGTGCAGAGTGGCTTAGTACTCTTTACGGAGAAATGGGATCTGTCGGCGAGGGTGTGAGGGGGTTTATAGACCTTCCTCAGGCCTCCAAGCATAGGAAAGACTTAGAAATGTGGGACATTGCAAAATGTTTCCTAATATCTTATAGTCTACCCTTCTTCACTAGAAAACTGGAGAACGCCTGCCTTTTCCCAAAGAAATGCAAAATAGACTTCAGGCTGGTCCCAGGCTGTTTGCAGAAAACCAGACATTGAAGGTCTCTTCCAAGAAGTTCAAAAGGGGTTCTGGTTAGTGTGTCCCTTCTCTATTTGCATTTTGCTGGTTTCTTGCCCCACCCAGTCCTTTATTTGCTCCCTTTTTTCTGCTTTTCCTTCCCACAAAAGAAAGACTCGTAATGAGACCACAAGACAAAGACAACAGAGAAGCTCCTGGATTCTCACCCATTTTGCTGAACTCTTAGGGGAGCAATGGTTTCTTTTAGGGCTGAGCCATGGTCTGAGCTGGGAGGAGGGTCACACTGACTAGGACAGGACCACTGAGGGCCACACTCCCCTCATCCACTAAATGCTTGCAGAATAAAGGATTAGACAGGTCAGCAGACAGCCTCTACCAGAGGGACCCGCTGTCATTCACTACCATAAGACTGGCCACCAAGCAGCCTGGATGTTCCGGAATAGTTTCCATTTCAAATGATATATTGACCCCATAAATCATCCAAATGGCCTGGAAATTATAACATTTCAGCATCCAAGCTACAGTTTCAAAAATGGCCCCTCCCATTTGGAATTGGTACAAAAATCTTCCATCCGCCCAGATTTCCTGGCTGGGTTTCAGAAACTAGGATCGCTGCTGGAGGCTGATGGGAAAGTACGTGTATTCGGCCTTCATGATACCCACACACCCTTTCAGCCACCTGTTTCCACCTGCTGCCCGCCCAACTCCACCCTCCCTCTGCCCTTTTTGGTGAAAACCTGCCCCAAATAGCATCTGGCAAGCACACCCCAGCGAAAAGACTGAGGAAGATGTTAGGATATTTGCATCCTCACAAGAGACAGCAGCATCTTGAGACAAAGGGATAAAATCCTAATAAGGAATTAGGTGGTTTAAGCAAAGTGTAAGAGAATACAGGGAAGGCTGGGCTTGGTGGCTCATGCCTGTAATCCCAGCTCTTTGGGAGGCCAAGTTGGAAGGATCGCTTAAGCCCAGGAGTTCAAGACCAGCCTGGGCAACATAGCAAGACCCTGTCTCTACAAAAAATAGATTAAAAAATTTAGTCCAGCATGGTGCCACGATCCTGTAATCCCAGCTACTTGGGAGGCTGAGGTGGGAGGATCACATGAGCCCAGGAGTTGGAGATTGCAGTGAGACATGATCGTGCCACTGCACTCCAGCTTGGGAGACAGAGTGAGACTCTCTCTCTCAAAAAAAAAAAAAAGAAAGAGAGGGAGAGAGAGAGACGAAGAAAGAGACTACAGGGAGAAGGAAAGTGAGGGATCTCTGTGGAACCCCTTAAAGCTGCCCTGCCTATTTGCCACGTTAAGTCTCCTGTGTCTGAATGGAGTGGGGAAAACAGCAACTGCTGTGATTGTAGGGCACAGTAGGCACCAAGCAGGACTGAGAGCCCCTTCATGAGTGGCCAGAACTGGACACAGCCCAGTGGCTGCACACACTTCTGATGGAGGTGCCACGTGGCAGGAATAAGCTCCTTGATGACCTGACTACAAAGCCACTGGGCACTGTTGGAAGTGTGGAGGTGAATCCCACTTACTTTTTGCACTTCTGTGCCCAGGATAACATGGACCCTGCTCAGCGCCATACGGTGGCTAATACCACATGAAGCACTCAGCTTACTGCTGTGGAAGGTGCTAGACTAGCCACTGTTGGTGGTCGCCATGTCCCAAGAGTCACAGCCCCTGGGAAGCCTGGGTCACATCTCAGCCAGAGATGGTGTGAAACAGAAGCTGTTCTGGTCATCTGCAGAATGGGAGCCTGAATTCTGTCCCAAACACAGTCTTACCCAGCAGGGTGCATCTTGCCACAGCCCACCTAAAAGGCACACCCTGGACTGCCCGGGTTGGTGGTCTATGTCCCCTGGGCTCACCTGTCTTCTGTCTGCTCCCTGGTGACCATTGTCTCCCTTCTGCTCCCTCCCACACCTACAGCGGGGGCCTGACTGCTGCCCCCCCATTCTCATATTCTGGTTCCATCCTCTCAGCTTCCTTATTTCTGATTCCTTGCCTTTTGCTGTGATACTTCCGTGGGCAGATCTCATTGTCATGATCATCTTTGGCAAGCCCTGGGACACACCTTCCCTATGTAGAATCCCCACAGGGAGGTGTGTGGGATGAGCCAAGAGACAAACCATGCTTGAAAAATCTCTCCTCTTTGTTCTTCCGGCCGCCTGCAGAAGATGGGTAAGCTTCACCCTTTTCCAATCCTCTAATCAAAGACGATGCATGAAAGTCTTTGAAGAAAATCTCTGCAGAAGGCTGATTCACCCGCAAATTTTTTTCTCCGCCTTCTCCTCCTAGGGCCTGCAATTTCCACAATTAGAAATTAATTCCTTCAAATTTTTTCTGCTAAAATACATATAAGCCTGGGAAAGAAAACAGCAGTTGTATTTCAGAGCGAATGTACTTATTCTGAAAGAGTATTTTGATAAGGAGAGAAAGAATTTAAGAGTTCCTGGGAATGAGGGAGTTGGGAACGGTTAAAAGGAGCCTCAAAGAAAGGAGCAACAACTTTGGAATGGAAAGATTCCGTCGGGAGGGGCCCAAGCCAAACTGTTCCTCTCTCAGAGCTTTGCACAAGCCAAGCAGGTCAGAACCAGGTCTCCAATCAGCAAAAAGGGGTAAAAGGTTGGAGAATATGGGAGCAAGTTCAGGTATTGGATACAAAGGCTTCTTTGAGTCTAGAAATTGTGTGGTGAAAGGTAAGACTCAGCTCCTGCCCTCGGTGTAGAGTTCACAACGTAGTTGGGAGAAACACAAGGAAATCAGTACTCATCGTTCGGGCTGAGGACCTTGGATGTTCTGGCCACACACAGAGGAGGGCCACAGTCGACAGGCACCTGATGCAGCCTGGGAAAAGGGGAGGATGGGACACATAGACTGGCTATAAAGGAAAACACAAGTTAAAGTAGCCTAACCAGGTGGCTTACACCTGCAATTCCAGCACTTTGGGAGGCCAAGGCAGGAGGATCACTTGAGGCCAGAAGTTTTAGACCAGAATGGGCAACATGTCTCTACAAAAAATACCCAAAATTAGCCTGGCACACACCTGTGGTCCCGACTACTTGGGAGGCTGAGGTGAGACGATCACCTGAACCGGGGAGATCAAGCTGCAGTAAGCCATGATCACGCCACTGCACTTCAGCCTAGGTGACAGAGAGAGACCCCTGTCTTAAAAAAAAAAAAAATTAGCTGAGCATAGTAGTATGCAGTTTGAGTCCCAGATACTCAGGAGCTAAAGCAGGATCACTTTAGCCCAGGAGTTTGAAGCTGCAGTGAGCCATGATCGCACCACTGCTCTCCAGCCTGAGTGACAGAGCAATACAATGGCTCTAAAAATAAATAAATAAAATTTCTTTTAAAAAGAAGTAGCCCACCAGGAGAAGGAAAGGCACACCCAGCAGAGGAAGGCACATAAGCAAAGGCTTGGGGGAAAGTACATTTTATGTGGTTGGAATCTAAGTCCTTAAGGGGATGTGAGGGGCTATGAGGCTGCAAAGGTGTTTGGCCATTAGAGCACTGGAGGTCATGTCGAGAAGTTTCAACTTCCTTAGGAAAGCAATCAAGAACTTCTGAATTGTAAGCAGAGGAATACATGGCAATTTGTATTTGCCTTGTTCACCCAGAAGGCAGGCAGATGATGGAACCGAGGGGAATGAGGCTGGGGACAGGGGCGCCAGTTAGGAGGTGATGGTAATAGATTTGAGATGAAGGTCTCACCTGAGGCAGGTGCAGAGAGCATAGAGGAAGACTGGGAAGATCTGAGGACCAACATAGGGGCCAAAGGAATGTAAGAGGTTGATGACCAATCCCAGGACTGCCAGCAGGGCCACTGGGGATGGCTAACTGCCCACTGAGAAAAGGAAAGCAGGGTTGTCACGCAGGGCTTAGGTTTGAAAGTCTGGATGAAAGTAAATTTCATATGGCCAACGTGCACTTGAAAATCCCTTAAACTGGCCGAGCACAGTGGCTCATGCCTGTAATCCTAGCACTTTGGGAGGCCGAGGCGGGCAGATCACGTGGTCAGGAGTTTGAGACTAGCCTGGCCAACATGGTGCAACTCTGTCTCTACTAAAGATACAAAAAAAAATTAGCTGGGCATGGTGGCACACACCTGTAATCCGAGCTAGTCAGGAGGCTGAGGGAGGAGAATCGCTTGAACCCAGGAGGCAGAGGTTGCAGTGAGCTGAGATTGCACCATTCCACTCCAGCTGCCTGGATGACAGGGTGAGACTCTATCTCAAAAAAAAAAAAAGAAAGAAAGAAAAAAAGAAAGAAAGAAAGAAAAAAGAAAGAAAGAAAGAAAGAAAAGAAAATCCCTTAAATTACCCATAATGTACATTAGAGATTATTATGGCTTTGGTTGAGTCAGATGAAGTTCCAAGGTCTTGTTAAATGTGAAATGAAGATTTTTTTCTAAGTCAGGGTCTTGCTCTGTTGCCCAGGATGGAATGCAGTGGCATAATCATAGTTCACTGCAGCCTTGGATTCCTGGGCTCGAGTGATCCTCCTTCCTCAGCCTCCTGTAGCTGGGGTTATAGGTGCGTTGCACTGCTCTCAGCTGAAATCCAGATCTTAAACCCAAAACTCATACTCAGCATGGAGAGATGCTCATTGCGGGAAAAACACAAGGAACCCCACAGGAATAGAAGAGTCAAGTCTTCCACTCCTTCACCCCAGGGTTTCAGCCATGGGTAGACTGACCAGCAGGAACTCCAAGCACTATCTGAATCCATGATTCTCAACCTTGGCTGCATGTTGGAATCACTTGGGAGTTTTGAAAAATACAGATGCCTGGGTTTTACCCTCAGTGATTCTGATTCCACCCCTTTAGACAATAGCCTGAGCATCTGAATTCTTAAAATCTCCTTAGTGATTCTAAAGCGCAGACAAGGTTGAGAACCAGTGATTGAAGTTGTTCTCTCTACTCTCCCTTGGCTCATTTGAATTCCTATGAGTTAAAGGGCAAAGGCCGAGTTCAGTTTTGGACATGGTGACTGTTGGAGGTTCAAGCAAAGACACCCTCTTCCCTCCAGTAATGATCCCTCTAGGTCTTATAAATGTTTATCTAGGCAGCCCTGGGTTCAGTAACAGCTCCTGATTGATGGGTACAGTTGCTGGGATAGGGAAGAGGCTCTTCCAGACAGTAGTTCCAGACAGCTTGACTCTGAAGCACAAACAAACAGAAGATAGTCACTCTGCCTCCCAACCTGTTCAGCACTGGGGATGTGGCAGGGTGGGGATCAGGGGAAGATTTCAAACAAGGGCAACATTTACTAGGCTTTTCCAACCATGCTAGAATAGTTATTACTGCAAATAGCCATGTTGACTGCTAAGAGTCTATAATTTCAACCTCTGAAGTAACATGTTCTCAGAGCTTCTGATATCTCGGTGTGTTGATGCAATGAGGAAAATCCAGGGACAGTACTTGGGTCCTCATGCCCCAGGTGCTAGTGCCCTAGTGAGAACCAAGCTCTGCAAAATCAGGCTCCAAGACCACGACAAGGAGCCTCCTTCAGAGTCTAGGTTAGGGCTGAGTTCTCCTTTTTCTTGCCATACTTGTAATCTGCATGCTCTCTCCTTAAAATGGTCCTTGTGTTACAGGAAAGTGGTCACAGTCCAGATCCCAAGAGAGGGTTCTTGGATTTTGCACAAGAAAAAATTCAGGGCGAGTCCATAGAGTAAAGTGAAAGCAAGTTTACTAAGATAGTAAATGAAAGAATGGCCACTCCATAGACAGTGCAGCCCCGAGGGCTGCTGTTGCTCATTGTTATGGTTATTTCTTGATGATATGCTAAACAAGGGGTGGTTATTCATGACTCCCCCTTTCAGACCATATGCTAACTTCCTGATGTTGCCATGGCATTTATAAACTGTCATGGGGCTCGTGGGTCGCGCAGTGAGGACGACCAGAGGTCACACTCGTGGCCATCTTGGTTTTGGTGGGCTTTGGCAGGCTTCCTTACTGCAGCCTGTTTTATCAGCAAGGTCTTTATGACCTGTATCTTGTGCTGACCTCTCGTCTCATCCTGTGACTTAGAGTGCCTTAACCGTCTGGGAAAGCAGCCCAGTAGGTCTCAGCCTTTTTTTACTGAGCCCCCATTCGAGATGGAGTTGCTCTGGTTTGCATGCCTCTGACATTGTTTCTCCAGGCATCTTCCCTGGAGCATCTTTGAAACTCTAACTCCAGGAAATCCTGACCCCCCTCTCCCCAAGAGGCAATGAAGACCAAGTCAGTCTATCCTCGAGTCCATAGGATGGCGGCCTAACAGCAACCAGAACAGAAGTGCCACAGCAGTCCAGAGTGGAGGCCTCCAAGCATAGCCAAGGGCTACCACCAGCCACTCTGCCTTGATCCACCAGACACTGGTAGGGCCTCCCCATGAGGTCCCTGGAGGAAGAAGAGGTTCCTATCAGTTCCAGCCTTTTGGGCATTCAAATTCAGTCAGTGTTCATCAAGCCCATGATGGAGGAGGCTAGACCATCACCTGAACCCTAAGGGGAAATCCCGGGTCGGCCCTGATTTCCTGGAGCTGGTGCTTTAACATATCAAGAAGGCAGCTCTTCTGTGGAAGCCCCAGCCCAACCAGCCCACAGCAGCCAATCCAGGGCAGGCACTTCCAGTCCAGGGCAGGCCCAGTGACCAAGCCAGGGCACACACTTCCAGTCCAGGGCAGGTCCTGTGGACAATCCAAGGCAGGCACTTCCATCAAGGGTAGGTCAGTCCCAGTGCTCAGTTGACATGTGTTGTTTGGGTTACCCCCACCTAGGGGCCAAGAGAAACCCTTGGCCTTCTAAAGGTTCTCTGAAAAATAATAAAAGGGATCACTCCATTCTCACTCTCCTTCTTAGACTCCCCCCAACTCTTCTCTCTAGTCTCCTAATTATGTCCTGTATGAGGGCACCAGAGTTCAAGCTTGTCTTTCACACACTACATGAAAGCAGGGTGAACAAGATGGCATGGTCGTATAGACTATAGCCTTGTACAGTCATGCATGGAGCAAAGAGAGTGCAGAGAGGCGAAGTAGAAGTACAGAAGTAGAAGCAAAAGCCTGAGCTTTGGAGTTAGATTTCAGTTGGAAAAAAGACATGTAAATTTATTTAATGTGTATACAAGGGAGCCTTCAGAATGACGACCCAAAGACACAGGGGAAATTGTCCATTCTTATGCTTAGATTCAACAAAGTATGGACAGCCGCATAGAAATATGATTGGACAAAAAGGAACGATCTAATGCGGATGGACTGAGTGGGGACACCCAGCAAGGCCTGTGTGTCTGGAGTCTTCTTGGCCTCTCTGAGCAACACTCCTTCCTTCTGGGTGTGGGCAGGACCCTCTCTGGAAATGCCCTACTGTCAAACAAGGTCAATCAGGTAATTTTTCATGGCGAGTTTTTACACAGAGAAGCAGAGGAGACATTAGAGTAACATTTTTAAGTTTTATGGCTGGCTTTGGGGAAAATGGCTTCTGGTTTCTATGACCCACCATGGAAAAGAGGGATCCTAGTTTCTCTGGCCAGCCTCAGGGGAGAATGAGAGGCAGAGCCAGAAGGGCAGGAGAGGGCCAGAGGAAAACTTTTGCTTCTGAGGCCTTCATTTTGGGGGTATTGTTTTCTGAGCCCCAGCACCCACCTTGGGTTACCCCAATCCTACTAACAACACAGAAGTCTGGGACAAGCATCTCCTAACCTGAGGGTAAGGGAGAGATTCCCATTCTTGTCTTTGGAATTCCCCACATCTCCAGTGGCTTCAGTGGGTGGCTGTGAAATTCTTGAAACAAAAGCAATTCAAATTCATTTTCACTTAAAAAGAAATTAATGCAAAATCCTAGAGCACTTTGTGGGGGCTAAGAGGAAGGAAAAGATGTCACAAAATTGACAAATGTGTGTAATGTATTCATTCATCAACACCCACCATCTTCCAAGTACTGTGTAACGTCCTGGCACTACACACACGAATGAGGCATGGCCCCTGGCCCCAGCAAGGTCTCGGTTTGGTTGAAGAAGTAGATGATGGCAATAGTCTGTGTTAACAGCTGCGGCAGAGGTGATGTGGCAGCCCACGTGAAGAGTTGAACTCTGCCTGAAGGTATGAGGAAAAGGTTTGGGAAGATTGGTAGGAAATCATCAGGACCTAAGAACAAGCAATGTAGGGAGAGATGGCACGTGTGAAGCCACAAAGCTGTGTCAGAAGGTGGCACCTTCGAGAACCAAGCTCCAAAGGCTGGGACCTCAAACTCTGTGTCCAGCCAAGGCTTTGCCTGACCCAGGAAGAGGGCTTTCCTGGCATCATCCTACTGAAGTATCTTCTTCACAGCACACTGGGTCTTGTACATATGTCTGATAAGCACGGGTCCAGATATGTGGCCTTGGAAGTCACATACGTCATCCTTTGCAGGATGTTAAAAATAACTAGGCCATCTGCTGCCTGCTTTCACACCTGCCCAGACAGAAGTCAGCCAGGTAGGCCTTGCCAGACACCAGGAGTCAGCAGGGGAGGATTCTGGCAGTGCTGCACTTTGACTAACTATTCACTGGTTTTCAACCATCTCAGGAAGCAAGATTTTTGCCACACAGATACACTGGACTGGCTTCTGAGAATCCCCTAAAGGTGAAGGAAGCCAGTTCTCTTGTTCTCTTTCCTTTCTTTTCTTTCTTTCTTTCTTTCTTTCTTTCTTTCTTTCTTTCTTTCTTTCTTCTTTCTTTCTTTCTTTCTTTCTTCTTTTCTTTCTGAGGCAGGGTCTCACTCTGTCACTCAGAGTGTAGTGACACAATCATGACTCACTGCAGCCTCCACCACCCAGGCTTAAGTGATGCTCTTACCCCAGCCTTCCAAATAACTGGACTACAGGCACGTGACACCACACCTGGCTAATTTTTAAAAAAATTTTTGTCTTGTACAGTCTCACTATATTTGCCCAGGCTGGTCTTGAACTCCTGCGTTTGAGCAATTGTCTCTTCTTGGCCTCCCAAAGTGCTGGCATTACAGTTGTGGGTCATAGCACCCGGCCAAGAACCTGCTCTTGTTGAGTAGCCATTCTCCACCAGACCGTGGTCAGTTGCTTTGTGTAAGTTACTGTGATCTCTACTTAAAGAGGAAACTGAGGCTCTCATGCCAGCATACAGTGAGAAGGGGTGAAGTCAAACACTATCCTAAGCCTCTATAAACCCCACAGCCATGCCTGTGTGCACACACATGCTGTTCCACACCTTCCCAGCAAAACCTTCCTCCAGCCAAGCCAAGGGCTTCCTTTCACCTCCATCCCCTGCCTACTGAGTTTCGAGTGGCCTCTCTCCTGCACCATGATCCTTCCCTTCAGCACAACTCCTTCATCTGGGAACTATCAGCAACAGCACACACAGGCCAGTTTAACAGCAAGTGTTTTTAAACTTTCTGAACAATCTTTATTTATAAAAAATAATCCCTGAACGAGAAGCCGATTTGTGTATTCCTTTCCTAGTGAGGTCCTCATTTGGATGACATCAGAGAAAATGAGTAGTGACCAAAGAAACAGAAGAATCAAGTTCTGAAATGAAATCTTGACAAGTCTGAGATGTAAAAATAATCCATTCATAACACCTTATTCCTCACGCAGATATCCTCGTGCGACCCTAGGGTTTGAGATCTCCCAGTGCTGGGGATGTGATGTCACTAGACTTTAGGCTTGTCCTCTTTCCGTCAGTGCCTCTGCCTGTCCTTCGTCTGCTGAGCACTCCCCTCCTTGGGGAACTCCTTAGGTAGCAGCACGATGCTATGGGACACCTGGTGTCCTTATCCCCTCCCCAGCTACCCGCTCTCTCCTAAGCTGACACGATGGGAGGCTCTTCAGAATCCAGTCCTCCAGGCTCCTGTTCCATTCAGAAAGCACAGTCTTTTCCCCCATTTCTCCCAGATCTTCAGTGCCACAGATGCTATTGTTCCTCTGCTGTTTAGAAGTCGCAGCTTTGAAGCCATCACTTCATTCTCACTCTCCTTCCTGGACTGCCCCCAGCTCTTCTCTCTTTCTCCTATTATGCCCTGTTCGAGGGCACCCGAGTTCAAGCTTGTCTTTCACACACAACGTGAAAGCAGGGTGAACAAGATGGCATGGTCGTATAGGCCTTGTACAGTCATGCACAGAGGGTAGCGGGGTGGGACAGGAGACACATTCAGGGGGCTGGATAGGAGAAAGGGTGGGCGTCGCAATGAAGTTGGGATAGAGGTTGAAGTAGAAGTACAGAAGTAGAAGCAAGAGCTTGAGCTTTGGAGTTAGATTTCCTAACTTCTTCCTAAGCCACAGTTTCCCTTTCTGCAAAATGGGCACAATGATACTGAAATGAAAAAGTTATTAAATGGACTAAATTTGCTGCAAAGTGCTTCACTTATATGACTTCATACTGTTGTTATTCCTTTTTTTTTTCCCCCCCAACAAGTGAAGAAATTAGAGCTTAATGCTTAAGTCACTTGTCCAAAACCACACCGTTCGTAAACAGCAGAGCCAGGAATCAGACCCCAGTTGGTCAGTATCCACCACCTCTGCTTTTAGTCACCATGCTGCCTCACACGACCTCAGATGCTCCAATTCCCAGCAGGACCACATCCTCACCTCAGAAATCACAGCTGCAGTACCTCCAAGAAGGCAGATACTGCCCCATCCTGATCATCCCCAGGATAGGTATCCTCCTCACCAACACTGCCCCCACCTCGCCACCCCTGAGTCTGTGATAGGCTGGCCAGCAGCCTGCTATGTGAACTGCTGCCCTAACATTGCCAGCTCTGCCCACACCCTAGAAGTGGCTAGTTATAGGCTCCTGGAGCCAGCCACGCTTCTTTCCCTTCAGATCTATGTCCTCAGCTCAGTGAGACGTGTACTAAGCATCCAGTTAAATACCTGCTTGTTGATGTATGGGGTGAAGGTGTCTGCCATTTCCAAGACAAGGACCTGGCAAAGCACCGGAGTGGCACAGTTCTCATGAGCCACCAGCCAACTGAGTTCACTGGGGGATCCGCCCTCTTGAAATATGTCACTGGCAGACAGAGCTACTGAGCACCATCTGAGTCCCAGATCCTGCTCAGCATTGACTTCACAGGGGACCCCGAGCCTAAAGCAGCCAGAGGGAGCCAGAGGGAGGAGCAACATGAATCATCCTCATAACATTCGTGGGACTATTATACATTTAGCTTTACTCACAAGTTGTAGGCTTGATAGAAGCAATCTTCGAAAACACTGTACAGTGAATATAATTATTTTCTTACAATCCATATTAATTATGCCAACCATCAGGACACCTCCTCTTCCCTGGTAGCTCTCTGTCACAATATTTACTCTCAAATCAGCTACTTTTCAAGCCATTTACTAATTTTTTTTCTTTCAAGCCCACAAAAAAGATGCAAGGATATTTTTTTCAAATCTGAAATATCAGCTTTTTCTTGTAATAAAATTGATACCTGAAAATTTCATATAATAAAGAAATAGTACATTAAACATCCAATATCTACTCATAATCCCTTTCCCAAATACCATCATAATAGGCTGGTTTATAGCCTTCCAGAGTTTTAATGTGTATGTAAATAATGTAATGTACATGAATTTGGTCATTCAAATATACTGTCCTGAAGCCCTTAGTTATCTTTGATAGTCTCTCACAGAATAACTGTTGATGGCTACACATATAGATTTAAGCCATAATTTTAAATAGCTGCTTTCTTAATATTTCATTGAATAAAACTTCCATTTTAAAAAATCAATACTATGTAAATGGATATTTAAGCTGTTTTTATGTCTTTGCTATTTTTAAACAAGTCAAAAACAGACATTCTTCTCTGATTATTTTCTTAAGATAAATTCCCAGAAGTGGAGATGCCTGGGCAAAGGAGTTGCATAGTTTACATTTTAATGTCTATTTCTAGGCCACCTTCTAGAAAGGAGGCCTGTTGTGAAGGTCCTGCATAAAAAAGTATCTTTCTTGAGCATTACCACTCTAAAGAGCTCAGAGGATGGCAGGGGGCTCCCCAAGCACCCCAGACACTCCCACTGGGAAGCAGAAGTGGGAATGGCACATCTTTTCATGACTTCTTATCTCTTACTGCAAGCAAAATCCAGGCAAACTCGAATCAAGACAATTTTTTAAAATTCCTGGAGTCTGTTTCTTTCTTTCATTCTTTTTTTTGAGACAGAGTCTTGCTCTGTTGCCCAGGCTGGAGTGCAGTGACACAATCTTGGCTCACTGCAACCTCCACCTCCCGGGTTCAAAGGATTCTCCTGCCTCGGCCTCCCGAGTAGCACCAGGTGGCAACATCACACCCAGCTAATTTTTGTATTTTTAGTAGAAACGGGGTTTTACCATGTTGGTCAGGCTGGTCTCAAACTCCTGACCTCAGGTGATCCGCCCACCTCAGCCTCCCAAAGTGCTGGGTTTGGAGGTGTGAGCCATGGCATCTGACCTTTTTTTTTTTTTCTTTTTGTTTTGTTTGAGTCGGCATTTCGCTCTTGTTGCCCAGGCTGGAGTGCAATGGCGTGATCTCGGCTCACCACAACCTCTGTCTCCCAGGTTCAAGCAATTCTCCTGCCTCAGCCTCCCAAGTAGCTAGGACTACAGCATGTACCACCACACCTGGCAAATTTTTGTATTTTTAGTAGGGACGGGGTTTCACTATGTTGGCCAGGCTGGTCTCAAACTCCTGATCTCAGGTGATCTGCCCACCTCAGCCTCCCAAAGTGCTGGGATTGCAGATCTGAGTCACCTCACCCAGACTTTTTAATTTCTAATAATCCCTTTGCTCATGCAGCCCAAAGATTTCCTGGTTATTTACAAATTTAGATGACATTCATGACATCAGAAAATTTTAAAAATTGGAAGAAAGTGTACATTGCACACAGAGAGATACTATATCTATATCTATATCTATCTATATCTATATATCTATATTCTTTTTTTTTGTATTTTCATATGTTTCGTAGAGATGGGGTTTTGCCATGTTGGCCAGCCTGGTCTCCAACTCCTGACCTCAGGCAATCCACCTGCCTCATCCTCCCAAAGTGCTGGGATTACAGGTGTGAGCCACCTCGCCCAGCTGAGACACTATATATATTCTAATATCAATGTGAGAATTACTTGACAGAATGAATTACAAGAAAAGGAATAACCCTCCAAGCTCCCCAAGAGTCACTTCAGTCTTATCTCCTCTTCCACAAAGCTTCATTTTTCAAACCTGGCATTCAAGACCAGTCTAGCCCCATCATAAACTGTAAAGCCTTCTAGTCCCTAGACTCCGTTTTTTTCTAGTAAAACAGACATCATTGTCTTTCATTCAAACATATTGAGCTTTCCTGCTTTATGTCTTTGTAGTTAATAATAAAAGATGTCACCCTTTATAGAGCATCTACTATATGCCAGGCACCATACCATGCTAACTGCTTTATGGGTGTGTAAGGACTCGGAAAACAGTACCTCAAAATAAAGACCTAAAAAGCAAACATTTTTCTCTGATCTTCTGCTCTCCTGCCTCTTAGTCCATTCCACCCTCAAAGCTAGCCATAGAAATTAAATGACAACCTCTTTTCCCCAAAGCCAACCATAAAACCTAAAAACATTATGCCAACTTTCCCTTCACTTTTCTATATAAAAACTGGCCATAAAGAAATTATCTGACCTACGTTGTTTGACTGTAGGTCACAAGACCTTCACTTAAGAGAAAGTCCTGCCCCATATCCAGAAGGAAAGAAAGCTGCTCAGAGAGGCCAAGGAGAATCTAGACAGGTTTGTCGGATTTTCCCAGTCATAATAACTAATATATCAGCATTAGATCAGCCTCTTTGTCCAATCATATTTCTGCGCCGCTGTTTATACTTCATTGAACCTAAGCATAAAAATAGACAATTAGCCCTGTATCCTTAGGTCTTCATTCTGAAAGCTCCCCTGAATACACATCAGATAAATTTGCATGCCTTTTCTTCCAAGTCATCTGCCCTTTATGAGTTGGATTTTCAGCAAAACTTCAGAGTTTCAGCAAAACTCTGTTTCCCTACAGGGGATATTTTAGGTAAGACTTACAACAATCCTATGAAGTAGGTACCATTCGTCCCCATCTTACATATGGAAAAATGAAGTTTAGAAAGGTTAAGTGACTTACACCCAGCCACACAGCTGTTTGAAGTTGAGCCAGCATGGGAAACCAGGTCATCCTAACACCAACACATCTGTTTCTCCAGCTCCTCACAATCCAAATCCTCAAGATGCAACTCGAAACCTATCTCTCTAATAGTGTCCCACTTTCTTCTTTTTTTAATTGTTTTTTGAGACAAGGTCTCACTCTGTCACCCAAGCTGGGTGGAGTGCAATGGCACCATCTCGGCTCACTGCAACCTCTGACTCCTGGGTTCAAGTGATTATCGTGCCTCAGTCTCCCAAGTAGCTGGGATTCACAGGCACACGCCACCACGCCCAGCTATTTATTATTATTATTATTATTATTATTATTATTATTATTTTGGTAGAGAAAGAGTTTCACCATGTTGGCCAGGATGGTCTTGAACTCCTGACCTCAAGTGATCTGTCCACCTCGGTCTCCCAACATGCTAGGATTATAGGTATGAGCCACCATGCTGGCTTCTTTTTGTTTCTTTTTGGAAACAGAGTCTCACTCTGTCACCCAGCCTAGAGGGCAATGGCGTGATCTTGGCTCTTGGCTCAGTGCAACCTCTGCCTCCTGGGTTCAAGCAATTCTCATGCCTCAGCCTCCCAAGTAGCTGGAATTACAGCCACCCACCACCAAACCTGGCTAATTTTTCTTTTCAGTGCCCCACCTTCAATCAGCTGAATGCTCTCTTTCATCATTCTGAATCTTACTGTCTGAACTCTGAAGAGCTTGTCATTTATACTCCTTGCCACTACTGTTTCAGTTTAATTCATTCCGTTGATCAGTCTTTCTTCAGTCTCATCCACGGGCCAAGCCCTGCCAGGTAAACAGCCCGCAGCCCCAGTCCTCAAGGAGGTGAGGCCGATCGGGTCTCCCAACTAGATGGTGAGCTCACTGGAGGCAGTTCACTGGAAATGGGTACTTCTCGGCACCCTCTACACACTGGGAGCCCAGGAGACCTGCAGCACATATTTCTGGATTGACTGGTACCTTGGATGGTCGACAACTGTGCAGAGGGAGGGCTGCTTTTCTCCCACAAAATCTTTGCCTGCCCCATGACCCGCCTGGTCTATGGATTCACCCCTTCCTGCTCGAGGCATTTCTCTTCTCACCAGGAGGCTGCTCGGGCCAGGTCATTTATCTCTGAGTCCTGCCTTCTTGGGAGAAGGACTGCTCAGCAGGTGCCTGATAACAAGCCCATTAAACCTCCAACTCTGCTCTCAGCATGAGCGCTCCTGCTCTCTGCAGTGTTTATCTTCCCTTCCAAGCAGCTGGGAGGCTGAGCAGGGTCCACTGTGGAGAGGAGAAAGCAGGAAAGAGACTGTACCTGGAGCCAAGGGTCACCGGAACAACAAGAACTGCACGCAACACCCCTCCCCGCAAGGAATAGCACTGGGGCAGAGGTTAATAGCAAACCAAACTCCATCCCATCCTTCCTCCTCCACCTGCTCCTCTCTCTCCAACACACACACCCCCTCCTTCCTTGCACCCCTGACATGAAAACCCGCAGCAGAATACAGGAAAGAGGAAAAGCAAAGCAAGCCACCTTTTACAGTGGGAGGTGGCGTAGGTGGTCCCTAGTCCCCAGGGCACAATTTGAGAGTATCAGGTGGGCCTAACTCCTCTGCTGCCTGTCACCAGGGCCTGAAACTTCCCATTTAGAGTTGTTCTCATGATGGTCCCAAAGTCCCCCTTTGAGAAGTAAATACTGGGCAGTCAGGGCTGGCTCTGGGGCACTCAGAAGGGCCCCACACTTGGTTGAATGCTCTGCTGTTGCTATCTTGAGATTCTTAATTTTTTAAGGAGGAACCTTGTGTTTTCAATTTGTATTGGGCTTAGCAAATCATGTAGCAGGTCCTGTGGGCCACAGAGAGCAAGGGCCTTCAGGGACAGGATGAGGACAGAGCAGGATCTCCCTGTGGGACTGTGGGCAGGGGCTGGTGAGCGCTGGCGGAGCTGTCCTGGGATTGAGGGTCACTTCCCTGGCTGCACTCAGGCCTTCGGAGCATAGGAGGCCACAGCCTGCAGCTGCTCAGGGAACCCACCTGGGGCCAGGCCACACTCTCGGTTTTTTACACCTCATCAGCCTTTTCCAAGTCACCATAGCCAGGGGAGCACAGAGCTGAGAGCTTTTGGGTCTCAGGGAGGACAGTCCCCAGCTCTGAGCACTCACAGGAGCCTGACTACACTTAACACGCTGGGTCAGTCCACCAGGCCCTGGACAAATCCTTCCACAGTCACCAGAGCCTGACAAGGCTGACTCTAAGAAAACTGGGACTGGGAACCCCCTGTTCATTAGGGCGAACCCACTCCAAAGGGAGCTCATCAGAGAGACCCTGAGCGAGCAGAGAGTTCACTCCCAGCCATCTCCAGCAGGGCCTTGCTGCCTCCTCTGGGAAAAGCAGCACTTTCTGCAGGGTTGGCAGAAGCGAGGCCTTCCTTCAGGCCAGGACTCGGTCCCTTTGCACCCCAGTGTCAAGCCCAGAGAAAGCCCTGGAAGAGAAACGGGGAGGGAAGGAGGGAGGGATGACAGAGGCATGAGTATTCAGAATGGAGCCTAGGAGACCCTCCTGTCTTCTGGTCCCCTCCAGAACAGCCTGTCAGGATCCCACCAATAGGATTTCATTCCCTTTGCCTTTGGGGCTTGAGAAGCACTCATAAAATTCAGATGTCCCTGGAAATAGTCATTCTGTGAGCTTTCTTCCATGGAGATGAAGGGTAGGTGCTTAGAGACGGTGAAGGCAGGAAGGAGGCAGGGAGGAGGGAGACGGAGGGAGGAGGGGGAAGGGAAGGGATGACACATACAGCAGCTGCACCCGTGGGCCCTGGGCAGGAGCACAGCAGCCGCCAGAGTGGGGAGAGGCCCTGGGTGTCACTGAGGCCGCATCTGTGGTTACTGGGCAGACGGAGGCCGCTCCACGTGGCTCCTGAGCTGCTGCCTGTTGACTTCTGCTTCTCCCAGGCTCCTGCCCCAGCTGTCTGCTGTCCTGGGCCAATGCCTCCTCGCTTCCCAGGCGACCAGTAAGCAAGGCCTCCGCTGCACGGTGGGTGGGAGCACGGGGAAGGGTGGTACTACTGAGGAGGGTCAGAGCCCCACCTCCTGGCCTCCCTTCCTTCCCACCCCCGCCCCCAGGCCCTCTGAGCACCCTGCTGCTGAGGCGAGGCTGCCCTGAGAAGTCTCCTGCCACATCTGACTGCAGGAGCAAGGAGGACCTGCTGAAGGTGGGGGATCTCAGACACTGAAAACGCAACCTCCCGAACGCAACCTCATTAAGATGGCCTGCTAGAGAGAGGATTAGGCATCACAGTGAGTCCCCATCACGTGGTTGTTATTATCAGTAGTTTCCATCATCGTTCAGAACCCATAATTCAAAACTGGTGCCCTCTTGCCAGCCGCCGCAGCCCTGGGATCAGCTGATCAGAGCCCGGCTCCCCCATGCCTACATTCCCGCTTTGAACCCATAAGCACGGGGAAGCCCCAAGCACACAGGTGTCCAGACCTGCCTAAAAGAAAGGGAGCGGCCCACCCTCCCGAAGGGAGTTGGGGGGAGGCGCTGGTGGTCAGGGAAGGCCTCGTGAGGGAGGCAGCACCAGGGCCTTGAACAGCGGAGGGGCAGAGAGGACAAACAGAGCTTCTCTCCTCCTTAAGCACCTGTCTCTGCTCCCCTGCCTGGCACCCTTAATAGCCTAGAAGTCTCCCTGTATCTGTCCCAAAGGCAGATTCACTGCCCCAGAATGCCCCAGTGGACCTGGTAGTGAATCCGGCGGTGAGGAAAATAACTCCGGTTCCTCGTCACACCTGAAGCTGCTACTGGGGACCTCCAGGGTCCTCACAGTCACTCCCTCCCCTCTCAACCTGAAGAGGAGAGTCTCTCCTTGGAATCGTCTCCTGCAGTGACCCTAGGCATGGGGGAGCACCCCAGGAAGGCCTTAGATATTTTACAGTGCCCCCCTACAGGGGAGGCTCAGCTCGGGCTGGGTGGGCTGCCACCCTCAAGACAAGGATGCCACTGCAGGGAGTGGGCTCCCAGGGCAGAACCCAGGCCCGAGCTCCAGTCCACTCATTCCTTCATTCATTCTTTCATTCACCTGGCTGACTGTGTAGTGAGCACTTCCTAAAGGCCAGGTGCTGAGCTGGGGACAGAGGTACAGAAGTAAAGGCCACACTGTCCTCCCTGAGCTCACAGCTGCAGTGGCAGGAGGTAAAGGGTTGGCACTTTGAGGGTGGGACATCATGGGTGAGGCTGGGGGTCTCTAGCCTCACCCTCAAAAAGCTCACAGTCTCAAAACCTAACACAGGGTCAGCCAGGAGAGGGGCAGCATGGAAGTCTCTCTGGACACAGGAGGAGCTCCCCAGCCTGGAGACAGTAAGAGCTCACCTGGAGAAAGGGGAGTGGGGAGGAGGAGAGCAAGCATTACACATGGAGAGACAGCGAGGCAAAGTCCTGGAGGCAAGACCTAGAACCTTCCAGAAGGTTCTAGGGAACCCACCAAAGGGCTTCAGGCAGGGGCCATGAGTGGTCAGATGTATGTGTTAGAAAATGCCTGGCCATGGCGAGGGAGGCGACTGGAGGACACCGTGTTGGAGGACCTACCATTGTCTAGTGAGAGGTGATGGGCACCTGAACCAAACCAGCCACCATCCACTGCAGCCACCATCCACCAGAAGTAGGGCCTGCTAGAACTCTCTTCCCTCCTCCCCTCCCCCTCCCCCTCCCATTCATCCACCAGTGATGTCACAATACACTGCCACAGTCAGGGTGACCACCTATGAATTGTGAGAAGGAATTGCAGGTACTCACGTGGGAAATGCTGCGGTATCCAGATGGCTCCACAGGTGGTGTGGGTGGGGAGGGGGCACTTAAGGAGGAAGAAACTGAAGGGGAGAGAGATCTAGATGAAATGGAGATTGGCTTTTCATTTTTTAAAAAAAATGCAAGTGAAAAAGAATGCAGCCTCCAAGAGTTCAAGTTGCCTTGAAGGCAGCTCCCTTCGTGTCTGGTAATTTTTCTTCTTTAAGGTGGAGGGTTTGCAGTCCCTGCTCCAAGAACTTAAACCTCACGTCTGTTTCTTGTAGACTTTGGCTTTTGTTGAATGGGAGATGCTGGAATCTTTCCTGCAGGAGACCAGACCAAGTCATCCTCTTGGCTACACTTCCTTGGCCCTAGCTCTCGTTCTGCGGGGAAGAGGAGAGGGAGGAGGAACTGATGGAGTGGAGATGGCACAGGGGGATGCAGGAGGAGGAACGCGGCTCCTCTCAAGGGCCCCGGGAAGGAAAGCCCAGAAGGACGTGCTGGTGAAGCTGCTAAGGCTCTTCCTCTGCCTTCCCGCTCAGCACCTGCAGGCCTGGGGCCGGGGCTCCTGTCTGACCCCAGGGGAAGGGGAGAAGGAGGTGCTGTTGCCGGAGCTGGTTTCCAAGATCTGCTCAGCCCAAACGAAAGCTACCGGTTTGGAAAACACAAGCCCCTCGCTGGCCACCGCTGCCCCTGCCTCCGTCCACCCAGGGGGAATTGCCCGACTCGCCTCCAACCCCAACCCACACCCAAGGGAAGGAGCCGGGGACACTGCAGCCGACGGGATTAGCCATCAAGCACCCAGGCTGGGGCTTTGGCCTTCTCTCTGTTCAAAAACTAGCAATTGGGTCCAGAAAGAGCCAAACTCAAGGCCCCGGTCTCTATTTTCAGAAGATGCTCAAGGAAATCTCTTCCTCAGTCTTTAAATACCTCTCCACCCAATCGCCAGGAAGGCCACGGGGTCAAAAGCAGCCGTTTGCTCACATCCCGCCCCTCCTTCCCCCTAGCTGAGCACCAAGAATAACTTCCTGCTGAGGATGAGGGTGGGTAAAAAAAGATTTAATTACAGCTTCTGTTTCTGACCTCACTCCCCCACCCCTGGGAGCTGCCATGTTGCCCTGCCTGGCTGTGGTGTCACCAAGCGGACACTGGCCTGGGGACACCAACCACAGGCCGCAGAGAGCCTAGGGGCTGAGGGTGGGTTCCCTGAGCCGGCTCTCATAAAACCCAGGGTTGGACTACCTGCTAAGGCAGGGCTCCTACTGCAGCCAAGAGAGTGTGAACACCCAGAGCCAGGACGCAGAGTGGGGCTCCATGGATTGGATTTTTTTTTCTGAGACAGAGTCTCACACTGCTGCCGGGGCTGGAGTGCAGTGGCACGATCTCGGCTCACTGCAACTTGTGCCTTCTGGGTTCAAGCAATTCTCCTGCCTCAGCCTCTTGAGTAGCTGGGATGACAGGTGCCCACCACCAGTCTCGGCTAATTTTTTGTATTTTTAGTAGAGACAGGGTTTCACGATGTTGGCCAGGCTGGTCTCAAACTCCTGACCTCGTGATCCACCTGCCTCGATCTCCCAAAGTACTGGGAATATAGGCGTGAGCTACTGCACCTGACATGGATTGTTTTAAGAAAATGACAGGCCAAGCTCAGTGGCTCATGCCTGTAATCCCAGTGCTTTGAGAGGCAGAAGTGGAAGGATTGCTTGAGGTCAGGAGTGTGAGGTTTGTTTCCGAGAATAAAACGAAGAAACTGAGGCCAGCACCAAAATAATCCAATGCAAGGGAATTTATTCAGGCTCCCGGGTGAGGTTCTGCAGTCCGGACAGGAGGGGCCGGAGAAGTCGCACAGACGCCTCTCAGACAGGGGGTTTTATAGGGAGTGAAACAGCTTGATTGGTTGTGGGAGAGCAAGACTGCTATAGGGTAAGTTACAAGCCTTGACCTAGGACTTGGCTTGTTATTGGTTGGAATTACTTGCCTGCTATTGGTTGTTAAAGTTTGACTGCTATTGGTTGTTAAAACTCGGCTGCTATTGGTTGTTAGGGCTTAGCTGCTATTGGTGGTTAGGGCTTAGCTGCTATTGGTTATTAAGAAGCTATAGTTGCAGCACCTTGTTTGCATACTGGGCTTCTTAAGGGAAGACCAGGCTGTGCAAGCAAGGGAGAGGGGAACATGCCCGAGCATGTCTGAGCTTGCTCGGAGCATGTCTGAGCTTGCTCGGGGCTTGTAGAAGGGAAAAAGGGGCGGGAGGGGGAGGTGCGTCCGAGCTCCCAGCAAGGCAACCAGCCTTACAGAGGGTATGTAATCTATTACTGCATAACAAATTGCCCCAAAATGTAGCTGCTTTAAACATCAGACATTTATTATCTCATAACTCCAGAGGGTCCAGAAGCCAGGAATAGACTGGCCAGTGGCTCTGGATGAGGGGATGTCACAAGGCTGCAGTCATCTGGAGACTAGGCTGGGTTGGGAGGACCCCTGCTGAGGCGACCCACTACCCAGCTGTGGGCTGGAGGCTTCAGCTCCTCACCACACTGCCAACTTCCCCAACATGGCAGCGAACATCCCCCAGCACGAGTGGTCCAAGACAGCAAGCAGAGGCTGCGGTGCCTTTTAGGACCCAGTTTAGGAGGCAATGCACTGTCTCTCCCACCGTTTTCTATTCACTGGGAGCAAATCACTAAGTCCAGCCCACACTTGCTGGGAGAGAAATGAGGTTTCACCTCTTGAAACAGGGGGGCACTGAAGACTTGTGGACATATTTTCAAGCCACCCCAAAGAGCCAGGAATGAAAACAGATGACTGTGGCAGGCCCCTGCGAGGACCCTGGAAGCCTGTCTCCGTCTTGGCTGTTGTGGAGGTTTCAGGGAAGAGAAGACAGCTGAGCCCTCTGGAAAGGGGTTGGGGAATGTCCTTGCAGGCAGCAGTAGGAGTGCGTGCCTGATGGGCACACTGGCCTGGACATGCCTGGCAGGGAGTGGCTGGGGTGAGGCTGGCAGGCCAGCAGGGCCTAGGAAGGGCTTGGAGTTCCCAGGCCGGAGAGCACAGCCCACCCAGGGAAGGCAGCAAGCCTAGTGGGGCAGCGGCAGATGGAGGAGGGGAGAAAGGACAGAATTCCAGGCAGGAAGTGCCTTGGAGGGGAAGAGAGGCCGCTGGAAGGCAGGCTCACCAGGACCCTCGCTAGCTGGGCCTGGCACACAAAGATACTCAGTAGACGCATGGGCACAGTAGCTCACACCTGTAATCTCAGCACTTTAGGAGGCCAAGGCATGAGGACTGCTTTGAGGCGAAGGAGTTTGAGACCAGCCTGGGCAACATAGCAAGACCCTGTCTCTAAAAAAAAAAAAAATAGCTGGGCATGGTGGTGTGTGCTGTAGCCCCAGTTACTTGGAAGGCTGAGTTAGGAGGATCCTTGAGCCCAGAAAAGAAGTCAAGGCTGAAGTGAGCCGTGATTGCCGCCACTGCACTCCAGCCTGAGTGATGGAGACCCTGTCTCTGAAAAAAGGAAAATAAAAAAATCCACACATGCCCAGGGTGAACAGGAAGCTGCCCACCAGCCTCCGTTTGGACAGCAAGGCCTGTGAGGGCGTGACCTTGGAGGTGAACCGGCTCCTGGCTGCCCTTCATGCTCCCACGTGTGGCAGACACTGGAGGGCCACATGGCAGAGGCGCTCGGGAATGGGGCTGCATTGGGGACTCCAGAGGAGAGAGCCTGAAGCAGGGGCAGGTAGCAGAGCCAGCACAGCTGCCCCAGGAAGACACGGCCCTGCCCGCTGCGGGCACATGCTAGGCAAGTAACGGCTCCCAGTGTGCCTCGGGCTCAGTACATGTTGTCCTCTCTGCCAGCCACCCGCCCTCTCCTGCCCACTCCTGCCTCCCTCGAGCCGTCTCCAGCTCACCCTACCACTCCAACCCAGTTTGCCTGGACTGGCAGCCTGGGACTGCCTGCTCACCCAGCCGTCCCCACTATGACAATGGGAACCTGAGAGAGGGCATAGCCAGGCCCCGAGGCTCAATTTTGTGAGCCCTGCACAATGTAGGAAGGACTGAAGGCCACAAACCCACGCTGTGTCCGCAGATGCCAGGCTGAGCACCGCTTGCCGGCCCCTCTGTGTCCTGACCGGGTAGCCACACCATCCCTCTGGCCTTCTGGCTCTGGAGCATACCCTGCCCCCACCCCGCCCCCTTCAGCTCTATATTTATCCAAGAAGCACTTGCCATGTGTCTATTTATGTCACTCCCGATCTTGAGTTTCTGGTCCTCTCATAATCCAAGCCTCCTCAGGCTTTGTGGCCCACTCGAAGGCCAAGTGGGTTCTGAATGGCACCCGGCCTGCCCAAAGCCCGCAGCTTGCCTGAACAGCAGCCCTGGGAAACTAAATGTTTCCAACCAATGGCAATGCAAGAAACCCACACACAGCGGTGGCAACTGTGGGGTGGAATGTGTTGTCCCCAAGAGGTCCCAAGCCCTTCACCCTCTGAGGCCCAGAGGGCACTGCCTGACAAGGAGGGGTCACCCGCACTGAGTGACTGAGAGGCTGGAGATGAATCCAGACAGCAAATGTGTATTACAGCAAAACAGAGACCAGTTGGGCAGAGTTGTGACTTGTCAGTGCCAAGCCTCAAACAACAGCTCAGGCCCCAGCCCCTGGCCACAATGCCACCTGACCTATTCCCAGTCTTCAGCAGCTGTTTGGGGCCTTTGCCAGCTGGGGCCAGGAGCCCCACTGCGGGGCCACGATTTCCCCCAAGTCATCCAGACAGTTGAAGACATCCTTAGGAAGCCTTCAGGATTTCAGCTGATTAATGAAATTTACACTAATCTTCCACTTCCTGCAAAGGTATGGGCAGCTATGGGAGGACAGCCAGAGAATCCTGCCCTAGAACAGCAGGCCAGGCGCTCTCCCTGCTCCGTGCCAGCTCAGTGTGAGGCCCCCGCGTGCACAGATCACCTGCTCCGTGCCAGCTCAGTGTGAGGCCCCGGCGTGCACAGACCAGCCCATAGAATTCTCCCCAGCCCAGGGCACAGATGACAAACCTGAGGCATGAGGGCTCACGGGTCAGCACAGCCAGGAGGTGTCCAAGCTGAGACTTAAATGCAAAACTGTTTGAGCTGGATCTTCCCGAATCTATCCTTAGAGATGGTCTCAACCCGCAGTCCCTCTGGCCATCTCAGAACCACTGAAGAGGCTACTTTAAATGCAGGTTTCATCTCCACCTGCCCCCTGGGGCTGACTCCTTAGGTCTGGGGCAGGGCCTGGAAATCTGCCTTTCTAGCTGTTTTCCAAGGTGGTGACTCAGCCCCGCAGGGACCCACTGGCCAACTCCAACCCCAGAGGTCTAGAGAGGGGAAACCTGCAGCCCAGGCCACGCAGCAGGACACAGAGGAGGCTGGGTCCCCTCATCAGGCTGGGCTCCAGGGCTGCCTGCCCCCCCCCTTGCTGGGATTGGGAAGAAGCAAAGCTGGCGGGGCGGGCCTGGCTGTGCCCCCCATGCCCACGGGAGAGCCAGGCTGTGTCCTGCATCTCCCTGGCTCCATCAAACTGTGGCACGCCGCAGCCCTACAGGGAGGAGCTGTGTTTCTGATGTTTGTAATTCTCAAAATATGTTTTAGAAAAACTGGAAACAAACAAACAAAAAAGCCCTCTTTTTCACCAGCCTGGAGAAGCGCAGCTGTCAGCCCACAGGCCCCGCCCCATCCAGTGGAGGGGACAGAGAGGGCCTGACCTGATGGAGCTGACATTCCAGTGGGTGCTGGGTGATGAACCCAGAGCAACACTGGGGCTGGGGTGCAGGCTTTCCCCAGGGAGGATGTCTCAGTCCATTCTGGCTGCTGTGACAATACCATGAACTGGGTGACGTCTACACAGAAATTTATTCTCACAATTCTGGAGGCAAAGTCCAGGATCAAGGTCCCAGCGGATTCCGTGTCTGGTGAGGGACCACTTTCTTTCTTTCTTTGGAGACAGTCTCGCTCTGTTGCCCAGGCTGGAGTGCAGTGGTATGATCTCGGCTCACTGCAACTCCGCGGCCACCAGGGTTCAAGCAATTCTCTTGCCTGAGCCTCCTGAGTAGCTGGGATTACAGGCACATGCCACCATGCCTGGCCAATTTTTTGTATTTTCAGTAAAGATGGGGTTTTCCCATACTGCCCAGGCTGGTCTCGAACTACGGAGCTCAAGTGATCCGCCTGCCTCGGCCTCCCAAAGTGCTGGGATTATAGGTGTGAGCCACTGTACCTGGCCGAGACCACATTCTGATTCCCTGTGTCCTCACAAGGCAGAAGGGGCAAGCAGGCTCTCTGAGGTGTCCTACAAAGGTACTTGGCTGGGCACAGTGGCTCCCACCAGTAATTTGATCACTTTGGGAGGCTGAGTCTGGAGGATCACTTGAGCCTGGGAGTTCTGAGGCCAGCCTGGGCAACATGACAAAACCCCATCTCTATAAAAGATGCAAAATTAGCTGGGCATGGTGACATGCCCCTGTGGTTCCAGCTGTTCAAGAGGCTGAGGAGGATGGCTTGACCCCAGGAGGTTGAGGCAGCAGTGAGCTGTGACTGCACCACTGTACTCTGGTCCAGGCAACAGAGCAAGACCCCATCTCACACACACACACACACACACACACACACACACACACACAATCCCGCAGCAATCCCATTCCCTCATAACCTAATCACCTCCCAGCGGCCCTATTCCCTAATGCCATCACCTCGGGGGTTAAGACTTCAACATATGAGGAACAACACACACTGGGGCCCACCTGAGGGTGGAGGGGAGGAGAGAGGGTCGGTAGGCATTGGGCTTAATACCTGGGTAACAAAATAGTCTGTACGGTACACCCCATGACATGGGCTTACCTACATAACAAACCTGCACATGTACCCCTCAACTTAAAAGTTTAAAAAAAGGACTTCAATGTGAATTTTGGGGGGACACACACATCCAGACCATGGCAGGTCAGCCAAGCCCCTTGTGAGGAGGTAAGCACTGAGCAGGAACCAAGTTCTGGAGATACTGATGCCAAGCCAGGCAGGAGGAGCTGCCAGTGCCAAGGCCCTGAGAGGGGCCGGAGCTTAGAGGGTGGCCTGCAACAAGGCCGGAGGGCATGAAAGGTGGGTGCTGAGGGTGCAGCCTGCTTGCCTCGGGCCTCAGACACCCTGGCGCTGAGCTCGGGTTTTATTCCTTGTGAGACAGGAGCTGACTGACAGCCCACCCTCCCCTCTCAGGCCAGGAGTTTGCAGCCTGCTCAGGCGGCCCCATCCCAAGTCTACACCGTGCTTGCCGCCAGCACCCTTCTGTCTCCCTCCCCGGGACAGCCGAACTCCCGAAGGTCTACACAGCTGGTGCTCATCCCCACCCCCTCCATGTGCAGCCACCCTTCCCATTCCCGGCCCACACAGCGCCTGCAGGAGTCGCTCAACTCCAGATTCCAGGGTGGGGACAGAGGAGATGCGTTTCCTTTTTAGGTGCTGGTGTTTCTGATTTCTCCACACTGAACCTGTCTTGTTTAAGAAGACTTGACCCTCAGTACCCTGTGACAGTCCCACCAGCCTTGCAGTCCTCCTGTGGTGGCCTTGGGCCTGCTCTGCCCCTTAAAGGCTGGGGTCATCAGGGCTGAACAGAGCCCTGCCTCCTGTGGGATGGGGAGGTCCAGGGATCTGTGGAACATGGGAGTGTGAAAAAGCACATTCTGTGCTGTAACTTTATCCCCAGGAAATGAAATAAAACAATAGACACTGAACCCAACTGCTGATGTAATACTGCAGGCTCGAAGATGTGGGCATCATGGGTACATTTACTTGGCACCAACTTCTTCACTCCTCCTTTCTGGTCTCGCTTCAGCTCTGTCATGGAGGTCAGGGATTTGTGTCTGTCTTGTCCCCAGCACAGGGCACAGAGCAGTGCACCGGCTGAGCGCATGATTCCCAGGCAGCAGGGAAGCACATTGCTCAGGAAGATGTGGCTTTGCGAAGTTGAGTAACCCAGCGGCACACCCATATGACCCCCTCCCTTCCTGGTTCCTGTCCT
The DNA here is from genome assembly GCA_963574635.1 of Cheracebus regulus. NCBI lineage: Eukaryota > Metazoa > Chordata > Mammalia > Primates > Pitheciidae > Cheracebus > Cheracebus regulus. The sequence continues at coordinate 29,183 of CAUYQU010029313.1, forward strand.
CACCCCCTCCCCAGTGTCCCTCACCCAATGTCAATTGTGCAGGCCCTGGGCACACCAAGGTGAAGGAGACAGACCCAGGACCTGCCTTCACGGTGCTTCCAGCTGAAGGCAGCCCCCCAGCACCCACATCCTGAGGCTCCGTTGGAAGGTCAGATCAGGCGGACCTGTCCCAGAACCCACTCCTCCACTGTCCCCCACATGCTGACCTTTGCCCCCAAATCCAACAGCCTCCCCCACCATGAACCCTGCCGTCCCCCAAACCAGTTCTCCCTCCAAGCTCTCCCTGCAAAGTGCAGGCGTAGGGCCCGCGCTTCTCATCTCCCAGGCCTGGCACAATTCCATTGCTGCCTTCGCATCCCGCCTCAGCTCTCTCATCAAAGCTGCCTCCCTGCAAGGAGGTCTCCTTTTTCTTTTTGAGCCACCCTCCTTCCTCAGCCTTCTGAGAGGACTTACAGGCCTGCAGGCCACCACGTCCTGCTAATTTTTTTTTTTTAATAGATGGAGACTTGCTGTGTTGGCCAGGCTGGTCTCAAACTCCTGGCCTCAAGTGATCCTCCTTGCCTCAGCCTCCCAGAGTGCTAAGATTACAGGGTAAGTCATTGAGCCCAGCCTCGAGGAGGTTTCTGAAGCTCAGCCAGGACTCAGAGGTCAGTGCGACCTGACCCCAGGACAATTTTAAAGGCATGTGCATTCGCTCAACAATGAGCAAAACAGGTCATGCTTGTCTCCTTATCAGCTTCCATAATTTTCTCACTATTGCCACATGCTGGGTTTTTTTTGTTGTTTACCGAGAGCCAGCTCAGCCGTAGAAACCCCCACCCAGGCAGCACTGATGGAACTGAAGGCAGACACCCAGACAGAACAGTAAGTGGGTCTATCTGGGGGTCCAGCAGCCTTCTGAGCTGAGAGCCTCAGGGCTGACAGCATTCCAGGCTGAAGGGGTTGGAGTAGACTCTGATCCATGCAGTTAGTCTCTCTTAACAGGTGATCATTATTAACAAACAGATGTTCGGTGTTTTCTCATAACACAGAATATGCCACATAGGCAGCTGATGCCTGCTTACCACTGATGATAGACAAACGAAAAAGCATTCTCCAGGAGGGAGCCACGGGGGCAGGGTCAGATATCTTAAAGCATGGTTTTAACCGGTGTATGATATTGATACCTTGTCCTGCCACTTTGGAATGCCCCAAGTAGTTTTCTACTTGAGTGGTGGGCGGCTAGGTTTTCCTTGCCATCGTTCTTCCTAGCAAACAATATATTCTATCATACACTCAGCATTTATCAGTATTCATAAACTTAACATTTCTCAACAGTTGTTGGGTTTTTGTTGTTTTTTTTTTTGAGACAGAGTCTCACTCTGTCACCCAGGCTGGAGTACAGGAGCACTGTGCTGCTCACTGCAACCTCCGTCTCCTGGGTTCAAGCAATTCTCCTGCCTTAGCCTCCCAAGTAGCTGGGACTACAGGTGCCCACCACGCCCGGCTCATTTTTGTATTTTTTAGTAGAGACCGGGTTTCACCATGTAGCCCCTCAGCCAGCTCCTGTCCGCTTGGTCTGGGCTTCTCTTGGGGCTCCCCATGCTACTACCACTTTCTGGCTCATGGGCCACTCTCCCCCATGGACACACCTGCCTCCCTGAGGCACCCAGGTGGGTGAGAGGGTGGCGATATTCAAACCCAGGTCTCCAGACTCCTCATTCAGGGCACACCAGCTATCACGAGCCCTGGACTAGGAGTCAGCAGACCTAGGGTTTAGGTCTCTTCCTAACCAACATTCTAGTTAGACTCCACGCCAGGAGGGGCGGCCAGGCCCAGCCCCGGCACCCCAAGCTCGGGATCCCGACGGTGCCTAGCCAGAAGGGTCGTAGGAGGAGGACGAGGAGAAAGGGCGGTCTCACTGGGACCGGGTATAGCGCTGGACTTCCTGGCTGGACGCACGTGGGGAGGGGGCTGGGGAAGGAGGCGGTGGGCAGGGCCGGGGAGAGCTGTCAGGGGAGGGAGGCCGTCCCACCTGCACGTTGGGGCCTAACAGGAGTTTTGACCCCCGCCCCTAGCACCAGGCTGCACTACAGACAACACCCACCTGAGTGTCATAGTACCAAATACACAGAACCTTACGATCTGCCCCTCCAGCAGGTACAGCACCCACTGAAATTCAAACAAAAGAACCGTGTGATCCTAAACCTGGAAACGTGGCACAGAGTGCGGCCTTGCCTGCAGGCCCTAAACAAGAAAGCTGGGCCCTAAGGCTGTGTGATCTGACTTCCACAGTGAAGAGAAAGGGCCTGACCCGTCTGCTCCCAGGCTCCAAACCGACCATCTGGACCTCCAGAGGCGCTGGGGAAGAGCTGGTGGGAAGTCACCGACGGGGACCCTCCACAAGGACCAGGGCAGTCCCTTGCCACTGCGAATGTCAGGGAGTCCTTGGGGGGCCGAGTCAGACTCGGCTCTCTCATCCCCGCAGCCTGGGGGTACCCTGGTGAGCCGGAGCCAAGCGCCCTCCGACTTCAGCGTCTGAGCGCGGCCCCTCCGGTCCCGCCCAGTCCTGCCGCCGCTGATGGACGCGCTGCGATCCGCCCTGGCTCCACTCCGCAGCCCTGTCCACCTCCCTCCCTCCACAACCTTCCGTGGCTCCCGCGACCCGCAGTCCAAGGTAAAGTGCTGTCGCCCGAAGGCCTGGCTGCGCCCTTTGCCCCATGACCCCTTTCCCTTTTAAAGTTCCCTCTTCTCCACCCAGATCCCAGCCTCAGGCCCCACGGAAGCGCCGGAGCCGGTCCGACCATCACAATCCAGCGGGTTCGGCCAGGAGGCCAGAAGCCCCAGGGGCCACTGCCGCCAGGGGCGCGCAGGCGGGACTGGCAGAGGCTCCCCAGGGGCGATTCCCGCCCGCAGAGTTTCACAGCTAGCGGCGCCCCAGCCTCCAGGCCTCGGAGGGTCCGGGCGCTCCAAGGCCGTTATCGTGGCAGGGTCCGCACGGCACAGGCGAGGGCGCTGAGGTTCTGCGGCGGCGCCGGACTCCAAACCCAGGGCCTGTCCGGGCCAGCGCCGCCCCGCGCACTTCGGGGGGTCCCCAAGCGCGGGGCGGGGGCACCCCGCGCGCTCTTTGTCTGCGGCGCCCCCGCGCCCGGCCCGCGCGCCCGCCACGTCCCCCGCGCCCCGCCCGCCCGCGCACGCCCGGCCAATGAGGCGCGGCGGCGGAGTGCAGGGCCCTGGGTGTTGCCCGCGCCGCGCCCGCCCATTGGCCTCGCTCAGTGCCCCGCCCGGGCCCTGCCTGCAAGCACGAGGGGCGGGGCGCGGGGCCCGAGGTGAGGGACCGCGGGGCGGAGGGGATCCAGCCAGCCCGCAGCCGCCGCCGAGGGACCAGCGCGGACCCCGCCGCCGCCGCCCCCGTCCCCGTCCCCGACCGCGCCCCCGCCTGCCTAGGCTCGGCGCCAGGAGGGGCGGCCAGGCCCAGCCCCGTCGCCGCGAGCTCGGGGACCCCGACGGCGCCCAGCCCGGAGAGGGGCCGCAGGAGGAGGACGAGGAGAAGGGCGGCCTCGCCGGGGACCCGGCCATGGCGCTGGACTTCCTGGCTGGATGCGCGGGGGGTAAGGAGGCAGCGGGCCGGGCCGGGGCGAGGCGTCCGGGGAGGGAGGCCGGCCCACCTGCACGCCCCGGCCTCGCGGCTTCCGCTGGCGGGGGTCGCCGCGTCGGTGAATGGGGACAGCAGTGCTCTTGTCTCGGGCGGCTCTCCTGGGCGTAAACTGACTTGAGGCCCGGGCTGTCCGCAGGGGCAGGTGTCTTGAGCCCCTCCGGGCACGCTCGGACGGGAGGTCTGGGGCGCCGGGGCAGCACCGTGGCCGGGCGGAGGCCAGGACTGCCGGGAGGATGCGCCGCGGTCCCGGGCTTGCCTCCCACCCTTCCCCCATCCCCATCCGGCGCGCCCCGAGAGCAAGGTCCTCTCCCCTCGCGGTAAATTTTGGGGCTGACTGCACCCCGCCCCGCACAGCCGTCTAGCTGGGTTGGGGCTACGGGGAACCCCCTACCCGGCTGACCGTGGAGGGCACCGAACCGCTCCGGCCAGACCCTAGGTGCCGAGTCACGCCTCGGAACGCCGCCCCTTCCTACGCGGTTTTGTGAGCTGCTGGGGGCGGAAGGCGGGTGGTGGGTGGGCTGGGCGAGCCGGTGTGGGGCACCTTCTCCGAGGCCCGGCCGCGGCCCTGGGGTTTCTCCCCAAGCCGATGTCGCCGGGAGGGCCCGGGCGGGCATGCAGTCCAGGCTCTGCCCTGCCCCGACCGTGGGCGTCGGGCAAGGCACTTCCCTGCTGGGCCTCTGGCTTCTCTGCTTTCACCTTGAGGATTCCCGGGGAGGCTCGGTGAGCCGTCGGTGGGTGGTTGGCAGGGGAGGGGGGGTTGCAGAGAGGGCCGCCCGTTATCCCTGTCTGGTTCCGCCTTTCTCCCCAGCACCTGCCCTTGTTCCTCGCTCTTCATCTGCTTGGATTTGGCTCGAATCCAGCGCTGACAGCCCTGGCGAAAGTGGCCGGCGGTGGCCTTAAGTATTTAAACCTGTGGCGTTGGAGCCTGCTTCTTCCCGGGCGAGAGACGTGTTGGGGAAGGGGTGTGCGGTGACGGGAGTTAGAACTCCCCGGCCGGTCACCCAGTCAGAAGCTGCCGGGGAGAAAGCCTGGAGTTTGCTGCCAGTCGCTGGGGGGTTTCTCCCTAGCGCTGGGTGCCGTAGAGACAGAGGAGGCGTGTCCTCTGCCAATTCCATTCTCACCTTCCCCTCCCGACTCGGATCTTGCTGTCTGTTCCACACTTGCTCCCCAACCACTTCCAGCGTCTGCGGGTGGGGTGAGGGGCTGTTCCCAGGCCGACACCTTCCAGCCCTTGGGGAGTGTAGATTCTTTCCCCGGAGGGGCGGTTCCTTCCCCAGTTGCGCTGTCCTGGGAACACCGGGGTTTGGGGCAGGAACACTCCCACTAAGGCCAGGCCTGAGGTGCCTACCAGCATACCTGTGCAGTCACTCCTCTGCACTCCCGCTGTGCAGGCCTTGCCTGGAATGTCCTTCGCTGCCCATCCTCATGGGCCCACCTGGGAGAGATAAGATCCATGCCCCCTGCCCCAGATTTGTGGGTGAGGCCAAGGACTGGCACTGTCTGGTGCTGTAGCACTGGGGCACAGCTGCCCCCCATCCCCCACCCAGGCCCTGTTCTGTGGGTACAACTCCCAGGCAAATAGTGCCCACCCAGCTAAGGCTCTGCAAGCCTAAGCCTGAGCCTCCCAGGGGACAAGGACGGAAGTCACTTGGGGGCTTCCTCCTGGTCTCAACTGAGAAACCTAGGCCCAGAGAGGTGGAGGGACTAGAGAGTCACACCATGTGCTCCTCTGACCCACCGGGGCCGGTCTGTAGTCCTCTCTTCTCCCCCTTCCTCCAGGGCGCTGGGGTGGGGCCTCAGGACAGTGAACTGACTGTGTCCCAGGCTCCAGGTCCCTGGCACAGCTGGAGTCACACTGACAGCCTGCCCAGAGGTACCCCATTTTGGGACCTGCACCCCAGTGGCCCCTGCCTGGCTCCTTCTTGGGCTCTCCCCAACCTACAGGCTCAGGGTAGATGATAGCAATACTTCTTCTTGGTGGCTGGGGAGGGGGACTGTCTACCCCCTACTATTTGGCTAGTGTGGGTCACCTGTTTTAACTTTCCAGGGAGGTGGGGCCCGCATCTTGACTGACAGCTTCATTGAGGCCTTGCATGGTGGAAGGTTTGGAACGCCTCCTTCCTCTCCCTTACTAGGGGGTCAGTCCGAAATCTTGAGGCCACATAGACACTGGGTTCTGGATGCGGGGGCAGCATGGACAGGAGCCAGCACAGAAAAGCTCAGCCAGGGGTGGGAGAACCTTCGAGGAGAGGGAGACCCCAAGAGGGAAGGATGTCTCTTCCCACTACCTCTGCTGCCAGCCATCCACAGGATAGTGATCTCTCCCCACCCCGCCCAGCCCAGGAAGACCACTGGGTGGGGACTGCCCCTGGAGACCAGCTTAGGGAGGACCATAGGCAGTGGCTTTGGAGTTGGGAGACAGGATTCCGCTTCCGCTAGTGTGACTGGGGGCCTCCCCGTGCACTCAGGGAGATGGTGAGGCCCTTGCCGGTCCTGAGGATGGGTTCTTCTGGGTGAAGGAGACCAAGCCCCTCGCCAAAGGGTACTGAAACAAGTCAGGAGAGAAAGTGGGAACCAGTGCCTGCCTGGGAGTCCTGCTGGGGCCTCCCTGGGACAAGGGTCTTTCTGTTCTCTCTCTCCCTTGCCCTCGTGCTGTTGCTGGCACCTGGGCAGGTCTGGGGCCAGAGGCATGACCATGCACCCACAGGAAGGGGACCCCACAGCTGGACCTGGCTGCAGAGGACATGGAGGGGGCTCCAGGGGCCCCCTGCCAGAGGGAGAGGTAAAGTCCAGCAGCACATCCTGGGCAAGTGTTCGGTTTCCAAAACGCAGATACTGCCTAAGAAAAGAGATATTCTAGAACTAGGATTTTCAAGTTTAGAAAACTTAAAAAGCTGGGCTCAGTGGCTCACGCCTGTAATCCCAGCACTTTGGGAGGCTGAGGCGGGCAGATCACGAGGTCAAGAGATCAAGACCATCCTGGCCAACATGGTAAAACCCTGTCTCTAAAAAAAGTAAAAATGAAAAAGAAAATAAAAAAAAAACTGAAGTGGAAAAGAGGATTGACTTCCTGTTTTCAGGATACCAATGCCTCCCAGAAAACCAGAAACCCAAATGGAAATCACCAAAGTAAAGATAGGCTTGGTGGATGCCTTGTCATCCACCTGTGAGTGTTAGAGGCTCCGCAAGGGGAAGAGGGAACAGGTCTGGAGGTGGTAAATATGATGAATAAATAATAGTGGGAATTTTCCCTGATCAAAAGAGGGCATGAATCTGCACAGTGAAAGGGTTGGTAGAGTTCCAGGCAGGGTTACTTTAAAGAAAAAGACACACCCTTGGCATCTCCTGGTGACATTCTTGAAATCTACAGATAAAATCTCAGAAGCTTCACAACAGAATAAATAAATCATTGACAAAGGAGAGAAGAAAAACAACACATTGGCAGCAGGTTTCTCATCCGCAGCACTGAAAGCCAGAGGACTGAGGCTGGCCTGGGCCCAGGGTTCTTAACCAGAGAGTTCATACTGTTCTCTGGCCAGATTAAGAAATACATTTTGGGCTGAGCGAGGTGGCTCACGCTTGTAATCCCAGCATTTTGGGAGGCTGAGGCGGGCAGATCACTTGAGGTCAGGAGTTTGAGACCAACCTGGCTAACATGGCAAAAACCCAGCCTCTACTAAAGATAGAAAAATTACCCTGGCAAGGTGGCACGAGCCTGCATTTCCAGCTATTCAGGAGACTGAGACACAAGAATCGCTTGAACCCAGGAGGCGGAAGTTTCAGTGAACTGAGATCACACCATTGCATTCCAGCCTGGGCAACAGAGTAAGACTCTGTCTCAGAAGAAAAAAGAAATGCTGTAATGAAATGGCAGTTGATCAGAGACCCCAAGACGGAAAGAGAGGGAATTGTCGTGAATTGAGGCTCACGGTTTCTAGGAAAATGGCAGTGGAAGAAGAGCCTTCTTAGGGGTAGCTCTTACTGGGGTGGGTGGGGCAGAAGGAGGCAGAGAGAGTCATAGGAGAGGTGGTACTTACCCTGTTTCTCTCTCTTTTTTTTTTTTTTTTTTGAGACGGAGTCTCGCTCTGTTGCCAGACTGGAGTGTAATGACACGATCTCAGCTCACTGCAGCCTCCACCTCATGGGTTCAAGTGATTCTCTTGCCTCAGCCTCTCGAGTAGCTGGGACTACATGTGCACGCCACCACACCCAGCTAATTTTTGTATTTTTAGTGGAGATGGGGTTTCACCATGTTGGCCAGGCTTGTCTTGAACTCCTCAAGTGATCCACCCGCCTTAGCCTCCCAAAGTCCTGGGATTACAGGCATGAGCCACCACACCTGGGCAGGTCCAAAGTATTAAAGGATGAAGAGGACATTGGGTAAAGATAAAAAGTTCAATTTGTGGAGATGCATAGTAAATTCCACAGGCATTAAGTGGAAGAGTGAAAATGGGTGGTAATGTTAGCATGTTACTCAACAGATGTGAGCTGTTTTAATTATACATAAACACTACTGGCAGTAAAAGCAGAGCTTTAACAGATGTCCACATGAAACTCCAAGGAGAGGAGCATGGGAGTGAGAGTCAGTTACCTGACCTCACTGAGCCTGTCTCTCCTGTGAAATGGTAATGAGGCTGCCTTACTCACAGTGGTGGGAAGACTCAGAGATGGTTACCTCCTGCACAGCATTTGGGACCCTGAGAAGCGTTTGGGAGCTGTTTCGGAGGGGTGAACATTTGTTCTTCTTCCTTTTTTTTTTGACTGAGTTTTTCCTCTTGTTGTCCAGTCTGGAGTGCAATGGTACAAACTTGGCTCATTGCAGCCTCCCGAGTAGCTGGGATTATGGGCATGCACCACCACGCCCAGCTAATTTTGTATTTTTGTTTAGTAGACACAGTGTTTCTCCATGTTGGTCAGGCTGGTCTCGAACTCCCGACCTCAGGTGATCTGCCTACCTCAGCCTCCCAAAGTGCTGGGATTATAGGCATGAGCCACCGCGCCCGGCACCTTTGTCCTTCAAGAGGGGCTGGATTTTTGGTGGCATCTGAAACAATAACCAAGCACAACTGCAAAGTCACAAGCTGTCTCCCTGGGCTCGAGGTGGCTCCCACTCAGGGAAGGGAATGGAGGTGTCAGCCAGTGCATCAGGAGCTGGGGTCGTCACTGTTCAGTCTCTGGCCACCCTGGGGGAGGGAAATAAACCTTTTCAGGTAGGAAGATTGAGGCCCAGAGACACCGAGCCATTTGTGAGCTCACCAGGCTGAGGGGTGGCAGAGGGAAAATTCAAATCTGGGAGGGTCTGACCCCAAAGTCCAACATCCCTGGAGTCCCCTGACCATGCCAGGTGTTTGGATTAATGGGACATCCCAGAAACAGTGCGTGCAGCGTCCCAGAGGACAACTTCTGCTGTCGGCTACCCAGACCAGTCAGCTGTGGAGAGCAGCAGCCCGCAGATGGGACACCAGTGCTGAGTGGGACAGGTGCTGGATGTCACATGCATAGCCCCCACTGGACATGAGGGTTGCAGGGCTCACGGGATGTGCCTGCTGTCCAGCAGGTGCTTGGTCATGTCCCTCTCCCCTTTAGCAGCTCCTGCCAGTCCTCCTTGCCAGAACCCCGTCCTGCCCAGTGCCCTGCAGTGCGTTTGAGGCATGTGGGTCACAAGTCCCCCTCTCCTCCTCCAGGTGTGGCAGGCGTGCTTGTGGGACACCCGTTTGACACGGTCAAGGTGAGTCTCGTCACTTCGTTTCTCCGTGCGTACATTGGAGAGAGGGTCACAGGGTTGGGGTGGCCGGAAGCCTGTTTCGGTATACAGCCCCAGGCAGGCAGCTGCTTTTCCACCAGGCCCGGTTAAACCTTCCTCTCTGGTCTGTCCTGGCATTTCCTGGCTGGGGCTGAACTACATGCTGGGTTCATGGCCAAGTCCATCCTGGGCTTGGCCCGCTAGGACGAGGTGCCAAGATTTCCTCCCACCCGGAGCAAGGGCACCCACATTGTTCCCATGCAGAACCCCCAACACAGTGCCTTGAAAGAAAGAGAAGTTCAGAAAGGAAATACAAAAAAGCCAGAACTTGTCGACATCACCCATGAACATGGCCTTCACGGAGTGGTGATCATCCTTACAGAGCAACGGAGTGATGGTTTCCCACGTGCCAGAGGCTGAGGAAGGGACCTGTTAGCCGGTTCCTTGATAACACCCCACTCCATGAACCGGGGTTCCAGGCTCTCAGATCCCACAGAAGGGAAACCAAGGAAATCCATGTCCTCCAGCTGGAAATTCCCAAATAAATCCCCAGCCCTCCAACTGTGGTTGGGCTGTGTGCTCTGAAAATAGCCCAGTGGGACCCTTCCCTGCCCTTTTCCCTGGGTCCTAGGGCGAGCTGAGTGGTGGGCACCAGGCCAGCCCTGTGCCTGCTGGCAGCACTACACGAAGCCCCTCTTTCCACCGAGGGAAGGCAGAGCAGACGGCAAGGCAGGCTGCGCATCCCGAGCTGGGTTTGCGGGAGAGGTCCGGTCTCTTTCTCCTCCAGTGAGCCCAGGCGTTTATTGGCAGAGACTGACTTCTTACCACAGAGCTGGATTGCACCCCGTGCAAGAGTGACAGTGTGACCTTATGTGTTGGCTGTGACCTTAAAAAGTTCTGTCCCTGGTCCTCATGCAGGTCCGGGCCCCTCTGCCAGCTGGTTTTCTGCATGACCTTGGGCTGGTCACTGTATCTTTTGGCTCAAATGTTGTCATTGTGCCAATGCTCAACAGCATAATTTATGTTGGATTCAATGCCAGCTCTGAGAAGCACAACTCTTCCATCCACGGCGGGCCAATCTGGGGAGGACGCTGAAGGGCCAGGCTTTCTCAGCAGGCAGCGACCCCACCTTGGCTACACGGGCCTGCTGAGAGGGAGGCCGTGCAGAGCCTGCCCACACAGTCCCCCGCCCCAGCCCTGCCCACGCGCTGCCTAGTCAGGCCACTTGTGAAGCCTCCCCCAGGCCAGAGCAGCCCAGGATAGCGGGCAGCGTCCACGTTGCACTGTGTTTCTATCTTGGTCATGCGTTATGAACGCCTCTTCCAGCCAAGAAGTGCTTCACATTTACTTCCTCTTTCCAGCTCCAAGGAGGCCTGGGCTCTCTGAGCTATGAATCAGCCAGGCTTGCTTCGGGCTCCCGCCCGGCCCCCTCAGGCAGCCCCTGGCAGGCCGGGGAGCACTTTTGTCCTGGTGCTCCTCCGTCCTGAGCAGCTGAGCCCACAAGCAGCACCCTTGAAGTTACTCAGGGACAGGAGTTTCTCCAGCCCATGAGGTTTTTACCCGCCAGACCCTACATCCCTGACATCTTTGAGAAGATCTATTTGTGACCTTTTTTTTTTTTTTGCCACTGTGTTGTGACGGCATCACATTTGGATGTACCTACCTTAAAAAGCTGAACTTTGGGAGCAGCTGTGGCTCAGGCCAGTTGTCCTGGCGCTTCAGGAGGCGTGGCTATGCGTTCACCGGCCTGGGCTGGTGAACCTCTCATTCATTAAAAAAAAAAAAAAGCTGAACTTTTTTTTTTTTTTTTTTTTGAGATGGAGCCTTTGCTCTGTCACCCAGGCTGGAGTGCAGTGGTGTGATCTAGGCTCACTGCAACCTCCGCCTCCCAGGTTCAAGCAATTCTCCTGCCTCAGCCTCCTGAGTAGCTGGGATTACAGACGCGGGCTGCCACGCCTGGCTAATTTTCGTATTTTTAGTAGAGATGGGATTTCACTATGTTGGCCAGGATGGGCTTGATCTCCTTCACCTCTGCCTTCCAAAGTGCTGGGATTACAGGTGTGAGCCACGGCGCCTGGCCTGAACGTTTTTTTCCCTTTGAGGCAGAGTGCAGTGGCGCAACCCTGGGTCACTGCAACTAATTCCTGGGTTCAAGTGATTCTCCTGCCTCAGTCCCTGCCCCCCAACCCCCCGAGTAGCTGGGATCACAGGCACGTGCCACCATGCCTGGTTGTTGTTTGTTTTGAGTTGAGGTTTAGCACATGTAGAACGTGCACACAGTCCAGGAGTACAAGTCATTGCAAAGCACATGCATGGGGAGCCGCCACCCAGGAGAAACAGAACATGGCCTGCCCCCTGGAAGTGCCTGCTCCTGCTCCTATCAGCTTCTCCCTCCCCTTCTTCCAAGGCTTCCACTGGTCTAACTTCCTCCTTTTTTTTAAGACAGCGTCTTGCTCTGTCACCCCAGTTGGAATGCAGGGGTGCAGTCATAGCCCACTGAAGCCTCGATTTCCCAGGCTCAAGCAATCCTCCCACCACAGCCTCAAGTAGCTGAAATGGCAGGCACACACCACCATGCATAGCTGATTTTTTTTTAAAGTTTTTAGTAGAGATGGGGTCTTGCTATGTTGCCCAGCTGGTCTCAAACTCCTGGATTCAAGCCATCCTCATGCTTTGGCCTCCCAAAGTGCTGGGATAACAGGCCCGGCCCACTGTCCTGACTTCCAACACCCCGGGCCCTTCTTGCCTGGTTTAAACTTAATATAATTGCAGCTGTACCCCAGAATCATCAGGGGCCACCTGAGTCCATGTCAGTCTGTGCTGTCACATGCCACAGACTATCTCACTGCTGGGACAGTCGCAGTTTATTCTCCCAGGCCCTTGGGACTGAAAGAATTCAAAATTTGGTTCTTTATAGCGCACAGAAATACAGCCACCGTGCTGAAGTGCACGGCCTTCACACGTGATTCTGCACGAGGGGAGTTTTCTTTCCTGCTTCCTTGGACACAACAAGAATCAGGGAGCAGTCATCTTGACCTGTGATGAGGGGGTGACCGGCCATCCCTGGGCAGGGGACGGGGAAGAAGGGTGGGGGCTGGCTGTGGGGGCCCCGCGCCTAGATGTGATGTTGAAATTTTGTGTTGCTTTAACCGCCTTTACTTTCTGAGCTAGGGGCTGTCTCCATCCATAGCAAAAGTGTAACTTTGTTGTAGATGGGCGTAAGCCTCACCCTGGAGAGCGCTAGTAAGTACAGACCAGGTGAACCAGACCCCACCCTGGACCCCACCCTGTCATGCCCATCTCCCCAACCCCACAGTTCCCTCCGTGGCAGGGGACAGGGAGGGTGTGAGGCAAGCTTGGGCCCAGCACAGGTCCTGGGGTGGGGGCCCAGGCTGGTCAAAAAAAATCAGCCCCTTCTGGATTGGGGGTCCTCACGTGGGACCTACGGGGAGCTGGGAGCTTCCTGAGCTTGAGTTCAAGTGACCAGTTTCCCAGGGGTGGGCCCGTTCCCATCAGTTCTCAAAGGAGATCCTGTCACCCCAAGATTTTAAGAGCCTCAGCTGTAGATTACAAGACTTGGGACATTTCCCAGAGAGCGAGGGCTCGTCACGGACTGACGGGTCAGAAACAGACTGTGGAGAGGCCTCTGCCCACATCGGTGGGAGCAGCTGAGTTGACCTAAGCGTGATGTTCCCCAGCCGGCTGGACTCGGGCATTCACCAGTGTCTGTGGCCTGCCGAAGCTTCACAACACTCCGCAGGTGGCACTGAATATCAGACCTGGGAAGGGACAGCTCCACGCCACATAAGTTCTACTCACACAGCCCTCTTAGTGCCAGTGTTGAGGCTGCAGGAGGAAGAGAGATCCCCCCTAGAGACCCTGGATCACTGAAGGGAAAGCAGGAAAGCTCACTTCAAGGCGCTGGCTGAGAGCTGGGCCTGCAGGGTGGGCGGTGCTTCAGCGAATCGATAGTGGGGACCAGTTGCCCAGTTTCTCAAAGCATTGGCTTCCGGCTGCTGAGGTCCTGGGGGTACTGAGGAGGGGCTTGCTTCCTAACAAAACATTTTTTTAAGTGCATTTACCAATAGAGGACCCACCTATTCTGGTGGAGAGAATTGGAAAAGGTTGCAAAATCCGGCTAAAGCCTGGCTGTTCCCCAGTGAGGGCTCTGCTTTGCCAGCACCCCTGTCCCACCCTCACCCCGACCAACACAGCTGCTCCTGTCCCTGGAGAGGACAGCTTTGGCCAAGTTATAAAACATCCCTGAGCCTCAGTCTTCCCATCTTGGAAATGGGGGCAGTTGTTACAATACCCAGAGATAATGAATGTGAAGCCCTCCCCTGTCCCACAGTGCCTAGTACCAAAGGCACTTGCTCTGTGGCCTTGGCTGTGAGAATGGTCATTTTTCAGTCAGACCTAGGGAACCAGCCCCTGAGAATGTGACTTGACCTAGTTTCCTCCCACCCCCTCCCAACAACTCTGAGCCTGCTGTGGAGCAGAGATAAGCTCATAGGCAACAAAGAGCGCTTTGACATGGAAGAGGTTCTGGGCCACTGGCTCGCGGGCGGCGGGGCCTGACCAGTGTCCCAGGCCCCAGAGCTGCTGACGTGGGTCCCCAAGGAGGTTGCTGGCTGTTCTCTTGCTGCCACTCTGTTAACTCATAACTGTTCTCATGAGAGGCTACTGGCAGAGGCCAGGCAGGAGTTTCTGGAGCCAAGGCTCAGTGCTTGTATTTTATTTTTATATATTTATTGAGGTGAAGTGTCGCTTTCTTGCCCAGGCTGGAGGGCAGTGGCGTGCTCTCACTATCCTCTGCCTCCCGGGTTCAAACAATTCTACCTCAGCCTCCGGAGTAGCTGGGATTACAGGTGTGTGCCACCATGCCCAGCTAATTTTTAGGGACATGGTTTCGCCATGTTGGCCAGGCTGGTCTTGAACTCCTGACCTCAAGTGGTCCACCCCCCTCGGCCTCCCAAAGTGCTGGGATTACAGGCATGAGCCACAGCGCCCGGCCAGGCTCATCACTTTTAGCACCTATTGCCTTGAAGCCGATCTCTGATGGGACATTAGGCCAGGGGCCCTTCAGCCATGGTCTGGGACATGGGCCACTCATTTAGCAGTATGACAGGCATCACCCAGAGAATGGGCTGGTCTCGGGAGGTTGTTCATGCCCCACTTGCAGTGCACTGTGCAGCCACAGTGTAAACAAGAGGCTTAACCTCAACTGGTCTGAGATCTTGGGGACTCCCTACCCTGCCTCCAGCAGCCTGTCCCTGTAGCTGTTTGCCCACTGGCACCCCACCCTGAGGAGGCATGGACACCCGGCCCGCCCTGCCCTGGAAAGACAAAAGCCTCAGACTTCGGCTGAGTGCCCCGCCTCCTTGGGAGACCCTCCCAGGCAGCCTGAGTGTTGGAGTGGGGAGCTGGGTGCTCTGGCCCCACCTGTCCGCCTCTCACTGGGCCCTCTCCTTCCAGGTGCGGCTTCAGGTCCAGAGTGTGGACAAGCCTCAGTACCGCGGGACGTTGCACTGCTTCAAGTCCATCATCAAGCAAGAGAGCGTGAGTAGCCTGGGCTGCTGGGGCTCAGGAGGCACAGGATGGGGAGCCAGCCTCGGGCTGCCACTGCCCCAGACCAGAGAGCTGGGAAGGAAGGTGTCAGGACGGCCGCGAGGCCAGTCAGGACTTCGGTTCTCGCAGAATTCTGCTTGGTCCTCATGAGCCCGTGGGGTGGGCGGGGGCTGCCATGCCCGCACCCCTCTGCGTGCAGGGCCCAGCGGTGCGCACAGCCAGCCCTGAGGGCGTCTCTGTCCCCGCAGGTGCTGGGCCTGTACAAGGGCCTGGGCTCGCCGCTCATGGGGCTCACCTTCATCAACGCGCTGGTGTTCGGGGTGCAGGGCAACACCCTCCGGGCCCTGGGCCATGACTCGCCACTGAACCAGTTCCTGGCGGGCGCCGCGGCGGGCGCCATTCAGTGCGTCATCTGCTGCCCCATGGAGCTGGCCAAGACGCGGCTGCAGCTGCAGGACACAGGCCCGGGGCGCACCTACAAGGGCTCGCTGGACTGCCTGGCACAGATCTACGGGAACGAGGGACTGCGCGGTGTCAACCGGGGCATGGTGTCCACGCTGCTGCGCGAGACGCCCAGCTTCGGCGTCTACTTCCTCACCTACGACGCGCTCACGCGGGCACTGGGCTGCGAGCCGGGCGACCGCCTGCTGGTGCCCAAGCTGCTGCTGGCGGGCGGCACGTCGGGCATTGTGTCCTGGCTCTCCACCTACCCCGTGGACGTGGTCAAATCGCGGCTGCAGGCGGACGGGCTGCGGGGCGCCCCGCGCTACCGCGGCATCCTGGACTGCGTGCGCCAGAGCTACCGCGCCGAGGGCTGGCGCGTCTTCACGCGGGGACTGGCGTCCACGCTGCTGCGCGCCTTCCCCGTCAACGCTGCCACTTTCGCCACGGTCACTGTGGTGCTCACCTATGCGCGTGGCAAGGAGGCCAGGCCCGAGGGCGAGGCTGTGCCCGCTGCCCCTGCAGGACCCGCCCTGGCGCAGCCCTCCAGCCTGTGAGGCCTGCCCCCTGCCTCCTTCCCCGGGGCCCTTCTCAGAAACTCAAGATGTAAATCGGCCCCTGAGCCGACTACCCTGCTCCTGCTGGGATGCCGTGGGCCGTGGACTCTGTCAGGCCTGGGTTGAATGTTGCTTATCAGCTGGGTGACTTTGGCCCAGAACTTCACTCCACTGGCCTCAGTATTCTCACCTATCGAATAGGGACCCTCATATCCACAGTGTAGAGTCACCAAGGTCAGAGATTATTCCGAGCGGCAGCCGGCACCAGGCCTGGCAGAGGCCATGCTGTGCCCCGCACTATTACCCTGGAAACCCAGGCAGACACTCCAGCTCCTTCCCGGGGTCCCGGCCATGCCATTGTGCTTCTGCCCTACAGGCTGGCTCCTGGGGGGTCTGTGATGGCCCACCAACGGGCGGCCCAGGGACCGCCCTCGTCCTCCACCCAGGAGGCTTGTTGGCCACCCCTCTGGTCTTTGTTAGGGATAGAGGACACCTTAGTGTGCCTCCTGGTGCTGAAGAACTGGATCTTCTGCGTACCCCAGCTTCTCCACATGACACCACTAGGGGTACCCCGGCTGCTGCCACTCCAGAGGGTGAACTGGGGACCCTCTGCCCTCAAGGAAGCCGTGGCATCTGCTGGAGGCACCATATCAGCCCACAGGACTAGGGTGGGGAGCAGACAGGCCAGTGGGTGGAGGTCTTGACAGTTCAAGTGTGATGCAGCTGTGGCAAGGAGAAATCCTTCCACCTTTCCAGCCTCAGGGTGCCCATCTGTAAAATGGGGACACGGCCAGCTGATGGACACATGAGTCTCTGGCCCACCCACCACTGGCAGCCAGGATCTCCCAAAGTGTGCAGAGGGCTCAGCAGAGAGCAGTATGAGGCGTCCTTCACTGGGCGGAACACCTCTGGCCACGGCCGAAGGTCAGTTTCTCTGCCCCCAGCACATGGTGCCTCCGAGGCATTCTCAGTGCCAGGGCTCTGTCCCTGTGAAGGTGCAGGGTCTGTTAGTAGGGTGGCTAGTTGGGGTCTGGGGCAGAAGAGGGCCGTTCCAGGCATCCTGGGGAATGTGCTCAATGAGGACAACACTGGGCTTTGCACAGCCTGGCATCAACTCTACAGAAACCGTCAAGGGAATAAAGTGTTCTTTGTTTTGTAAGTGGTGCGGCTGCCTTTGCATGTGGTGGAGGAAAGGGCTTCATTCAACACCCTCGCCCCGGAGTCGAAGGGACCGGCTCAGGGCTCTGCCCTCCAATCCTGACAACGGCCTTGGCCATGTGACCTGGGTGGTTATGGATAAATCTGAGAGCCTCAGTTTCCTCGTCTACAAGGTGAGCTAATGAAGGCGTGAGGATTAAAATGTCAAGCTGATTAACATGCTGGGTACAGCCTCAGCCATTCAGCAAATGCCCCTCTGCTGTCATCCCAGCAGTGAGAGGCCTGTGGGGAGGGACACTGGCAGGCAGGGCAGCAGGGGTTGGGGTGTCCCAAAAACAGCCTCCTGGAAGAGAGGAGGTCTGAGCGGAGCTGAGCATTTCAGCCACTTGGGCAACTTGGGCACAATTGTACCTAACCCAGCCTTGGAGGTCAGAGAGGCCTTCCTGGAGCTTTGCCAAAGGTGTAGTTGCGGGGGTCTCACTGCCACCTCACCCGCAGTTCTGTTGAGCCCCCTGGAGTCGGCCCTGGGCACCCTGAGCCCCTGCAGCCACCAGCCGTGGAGGCTTTCCCTCCAACCGCTGAGCCAGGAAGCTCTGCCCACTGACAAGGGAGAGTCGGGGAGGGGCCCCAGTTCCCATGCCCATTTAATCCTAGTGCCAGCCTGGGAAGTTGGGCTTTACAAGGAGGCTGGCTTTGACCCCTGGGGTCTCCTGGCCTCTCTGACTCCTCTTAACTCTGAAATAAACCAGGCAAAGCTCCCAGGAGTGGGGGACACGCAGGCCATGGGCTAGGAGAGGGCCCCCTTCCCCGGCTCCTCCACACCCAGCCTTGGCAGCCCTTTTGCCTCTCCAGGCCTGGGTGGCTGAGTCTCTTTCGGCAGCTTGGGTGGGGCCTGTGCCTGCGGTGCCCTCGGTCCCGTCACTTTAGATCTCTCCACACATCTGTGCTCTCCAGAAAGCCCCCGCACGGCCCTTGTCAGGAACTGATTAGTGCAACAAACGTTTCTCCAGCCCTGCTCACTCAGGGGCTTCTCCATGAACCCTGCAGCTGCCTGCCCTCGGGACAGCACACAGGCCAGCCCTTCAGAAGTGAGGGGCGGTGCAGCAAGGAGCACCGGGAAGGGGTGGGGAGCTGCCAGCTCCCTCCTGCCTCCCAGTTCAGTGGCCTTACAGGCAAGACCAACACATCTGCCAGGAGTGGAGTTGTTGGTTTTTTTTTTTTTTTTAAGAGACAGGGTTTCACCATGTTGGCCAGGCTGGTCTCGAACTCCTGACCTCAAGTGATCTACCCGCCTTGGCCTCCCAAAGTGTTGGGATTACAGGCGTGAGCCACTGCACCTGGCCACTGATTTGAATTTATTTGGAATAAGTGATATATGAAGGTGATAAAAACTAAAAATACACCCAGAACCCAGGCTTGTGCAGTGAAGAGGAAAACCTCCTTCCACCTCCCCCAGGGCCAGCCTGTCCTCCCGAATCAAGGACAGTCTCCAGTTCCCAGAGGGCATCCAGCACATCTTGGGCAAGTGCCAGCATGGAACGGGGGGCGGGGGGAGGGGGATGTCTCCATGCCCCACAAATGAAGTGTGGCCGAGGTCCTGACTGAACAAAAGTTCTTTGCTGTCTTCCCTCAACAGTGATCTTGGAGATTGCATTCATCTCCTACGGCTGCTGTAACAAAACACCACACGCTGTGGCTACACAACAGCCATGAGCTCTCTGGCAGTTCTGAGGGCCACACTCCAGCTGCAGGCAGGGTTGGTTCCTTATAGGGGCTCTGGTTCCTTATAGGGCCCTGGTTCCTTGTGGGGGCTCTGAGGGATGTTCCCGGTTCCTTCCAAGCTTCTGGGGGTAGCTGTGAATCCTTGGCGTCCCTGGGCTTATAAGTACGTGGGTCCCATTGCTGCCTCCGTCTCTTGCTGCCTTCTGTGTGCCTGTGTCTCTGTCTTCTCTTTTTATAACGACACCAGTCATGTGGGATTAAGGGCCCCCCTATGCCAGTATGACCTCAATCTTAACTAAAATCATCTGCAGAGACCAGTTTCCAAATCAGGCCAAATTCAGTTGCCTGGGGTTAGGACTTCAACAAGTCTTTCTGGGGCCACAATCCAACCCTCAACAGGGCTGTCTATTGGTGTGTTTGAATTGTCCTCATTCCTGCAGGCGGCTGCCTGGCATTGATGGCTGGGCGCGGTGGCTCACGCCTGTAATCCCAGCACTTTGGGAGGCCGAGGCAGGCAGATCACCTGAGGTCAGGAGTTTGAGACCAGCCTGACCAACATGGTGAAACCCTGTCTCTACTAAAAATACAAAAATTAACTGGGCATGGTGGCACATGCCTGTAGTCCCAGCTACTCAGGAGGCTGAGGCAGGAGAATTGCTTGAACCCAGGAGGCGGAGGTTGCAGTGAGCCGAGATCGCGCCATTGCACTCCAGCCTGGGTGACAGAGCGAGTCTCCATCTCAAAAACAAAAACAAAAACGAAAAAAATCTTTGCTTGATTTGCTTTTCTAGTCAGGTTTGGGAGAGTAACTGGGAGACGAATCTGAGCAGAGTCTTAAAGGAGGAGCAACAGTGGACGGAGCCAGAGGGACAGGGAGGTGGTAGCTGGAAGGGCAGATGGGGAGGGGGGCAAGGCAGGGCCTAGAGGGCCATAGGGCCAGACATTCAAGAGGGCCACGAGGCTGGATCATATGGCAGCGCCTTGGGGACAGTGGCATCCTCCTAAGTGGCAACTTCAGACCCTTCCTGCTCTTGAAATCTCAATTTGTTCTGGGCTTCAGGATGTCCAAGTCAAAACATCTTGCCAGACTTTTTTTTTTTTTTTTTTTGAGTTTCGCTCGTCGCCCAAGCTGGAGTACAATGGCACGATCTTGGCTTGCTGCAACCTCTGCTTCCCAGGTTCAAGCGATTCTCTTGCCTCAGCCTCCTGAGTTGCTGGAATTATAGGCACAGCCACCAAGCCTGGATAATTTTTTGTATTTTTAGTAGAGACAGGATTTCACCATGTTAGCCACGCTGATCTCAAACTCCTGACCTCAGGTGGTCTGCCGGCCTTGGCCTCCCAAAGTGCTGGGATTACCGGTGTGAGCCACTGCGCCCGGCCCCTTGCTTGCCACTGGAGTTGGCCATGTGTCTGACAGCTTCTGAGAAAGCTGTGAAACAGGTAAAACACACCTGCGGCACACCCCTCGACCTCTGACCTTGCTCCCTCTGCTTCCCACTGAAAAGGGGATAGGATGCCTGGAGGTGCAGTGGGAGAGGCCACAGCCTTGAGCCACCGAGCCAACTGGTCACATTCCCCTCATTCGGAACGCTGTTCCTGTCACTTGCAGCCAAATGCACCACCAGCCGCTGTGCAGAGCTCAGTTTATTTGGTCGCATCAGCAGCTGTAAACAGGTTTTACCCAGGGGAGTGACAGGATCCAATTTGTGCTTTGAAGACCCCACAGGAGGTGAGGAGGGAAGAAGAGGCAGGCCAGGGTGGGGGGCAGAGGCCATGAGGGTGTCTGAGCCAAAGGACATCTTGAGGCCAGGAGCAGGGGGGCTCCAGTGGCAGGTGCGCGAGGCCACTCGGGAATAAAAGGCAGAAGCGCTCTTGGAGGTGTCAGGGGTGCCGCCAAGGGAGGCGACACTATGTGGCAGGAGCTAGTTTGTGAACTCCACAGGGATCTGGAGTTTGTGGCTCCTTCCCTGACCCCTTAAGGGAAAGGTCTATGAAATGGCACGGCCAAGGCATTTGTCTCAGGGATGGGAAAGCGGGAGGCTTAAAGCATGGCAGGGCAGAGAGAACGGGACAGGCCCCGTGAGGGTTGGAGCTCAGGTCCTTGGTGCAGAGTTTAGGCAGAGCAGTGGCAGTTTGGGGAGTCCAAATCTTAGAAACTGTTTTTCCAATCTCAGAGCCCACACTGGGATTGCACACAGACTTTCCCTTCCCTTTTCTATTGATTCCTTTGGACATCAGGTGCACAGAGTGAGCAGAGCATGAACCTCCCTGTGGCGCTCTTGTCACCAGCCTGGGCCCTCAGTGAGTCATTTCTCATCAAAAGCACCTCTGAGGCCACACGGACCCTGCTGGGCAGGTTCTTGTGACTGTAGGGATGGCTCAGCCCTCCGAATACCCGTCCCTTCATCCTCCCAACAGCCCTACAAAGTCGGTGCTGGCACCCCCATTTTGCAGTGCAGGGACCAGCTGGAGGGCCCTTGTCCAAGGTCACACGGCTAGTTGGTACTGGAGTGCTGGGGCCCGTCAGCCGGTCCTTCGCCTCTCAGCAGGACCAGCCTGGGCCGGCAACCCTGGGGCCCCGCAGTGCAAGCACACAGGGGGCCGGGCCAGGATCCATGCCGCGTGCTCCCAGGTCTCAGCTTCCCTGCTGCTTGTTGCTCACACACCCCTGGCCTCCTGGTACCCGCCTACCCACGAAGACGCAGATGCAATACTGGGTCCAGATGCCACTTCCCAGGGAACCGGGAAAGGCAGATTGAGGCCAGTGTCCACCATGACCAGGGCGCAGCAGAGACAGGGCACAGGCTGCAGGGGAATGGGCCTGTGCCCCAGGGCTCCTTTCTCAGCCTCGCTCCCCACCGACTTGACCTCCCCCAGGCTCGTGGGGAATGCCAGGGCCCCCAGCGCCCCTCTGCAAGCAATACCCTTCCCAGCCACGCTCTGCCAGGCCAGCTGACACCACACCAGCTGTAATGATGCCCCACAAAGTTTGGGTGAAAGAATAAGTTCAAATCTGGCTAGAATGTCCTTGGGGATGCTGAGGTCACAGGACAAAGAGCAGACACGGGGACATGGTGAGCGCTGCTGGATGTAATGACAGGACCCGCCTGTTTGGTGTTGATCTCCTCAGCCGCTACCTTCCCTCCATGAGGGCCAGGGGTGTGACGTTAGCATGCCAAATGAATGAGTGGGTGAGGGCAGAGGCTGCCGAAGACAGGGCCAGGTTGGGTTTTGCTCGGCAATACAGAGACGGTCCACGGAAGACAGAATGTACACTGTGAGGCCAGAACACGCTTGGCGCAGAGGGTGAAGCGGTGATGAGCTCGACTGGGGGGCTGGAGAGGGGCTGGGACGGCCACAGGCAGGGTGATGGTAGGAGCCCCCGCCACGCCTGTGGTGGGAGGGGGAGAGGAAAAGCAGCCCCAGCTTGGAGGGCTCCAGGACCCCCTTCCAGCCCACACCCCAAGGCCCCGTCCCCCGCTTCCCGGGCCCACCCCCTGCGCTCAACCCCCAATCCCAGGACCTCGACCTCTCCCGCCCCGCCCTCTAGGGGGCGCTGCTCCGCATGGGGTCTCCAAGTATGTGGCCCCTCCCTCCTCGGGGGCCTCGGGCAGGCGGGGCGCACGCAGCCTCCTTCCGCGTCCCCCGGAGCCGTGGGCTTCCGCGCCCCCGTGCTCACTCCGCGCGGAGGACGCTCGTGAGCCGCGGTGACTCGCGGGGATCCGACACTCCGCAAGGTCAGCAAGGCCCGAGGGGATTCTGGGCAACCCCACAGCGCCTCGGGTCCCCACAAGGTCCGGGCCGCTCCGCTCTGCGCACGCGCACGCCCCTCCCCACAGCGGACGCGGCCCACCCCCGGCGCCCGCGGGCACAGCGCCCTCCTGCGGTCGGCGGCGGCGCGCACCCTGCGGGGGTGGGCCCAGGCGCGGGTTTGGAAGCCCTCGGGGCCGCCCGCCGCAGGCCAGAGCAGCGTGGGGGCCAGGCCCTGGAGCATCGCAGGGTGGCAGGGAAGGGCTGGGGCAGAGGCGAGGCCCAGAACCCCAGGAGGGTCTGGGGGCGGGCGGGGCTGCGCGCGTTAAGTGCGGGGCAAAGGCCTGGCGGGTAGGGGCTCGGGCTGGCCACCAGCTCCTGGGACATCCCTAGGGTCCGGTACAGACGCACGGGGCAGGCCAAGGCAAGAGGAAGCCATGGACACACCTGAGGAGTCTGCTCAGACCCCGTCGGGCTTCCTCCCTCCCTGGCTTCTATGATTCCCAACCTTCTCCTCACTTCTCCAGATGACATGCAAGTGCCGGTAGGGCAGTGCCATTCCTGCCTAAAACAGGGCCCGACACGTCATTGCAGTTATCGGATGAGTGACCCTGGGCGTTGAGGGAAAGGGCAAGAAGTGATCAATTAGGAAAGGTTGAAAAAGGCGCTAAAGCCAGGTCTGGGCTCAGGGTGGATGGGACTGGAGTTTTTGGTAGAAGCGGGGAGAATGAAGTGCTGAGAGACCCCCTTAGCAGACAGGCGCAGGGCGGGGAGGTCAGCAAGGCGCGAGGGAATCGGGCCACGATGGCGGGCAGTCGGGGAGCCCTGAGGGTCCTTCCAAGGCCAGGCGGCACCACCACGCCAGAGCGGAAAGCCCCGCATGCCAGGGAGGCCGATGCACTGCTCCGTTAACAAGAGCCGGGGCTTTTTGGAAAGGGGACGGGAAGAGAATTCGGGCTAAGGAGCCAGTGGCAAGCAGAATGCCTTGGAAGCCAAGCAGCCTTGCGTTTTGAATTCTGGCTGCCTGGACTTTACAAATAAATCTGAGCCTGTTACTCTCAGCATGGTGATATTGTGAGCTAATTCATCAAAGGGTGTTTTGGAGGACGGCACTAGGTACAGCTGTGTTCTCAACAGATGTTATGGGCTGTGCATGGTGGCTCACTGTAATCGCAGCTTTTGGGGAGGCCAAGGCAGGAGGACCACTGGAGCCCAGGAATTCAAAGCTGCAGTGAGCTATGATTGTCCCGCTCCAGCCTAGGTAATAGCAAGACACTCTCTTACAAAACCAGTCAGGCAGAAACACTGGCAAGTATAAAGGAGAGATGTTGGTTTCATCTTTATTTAGGGGTATCTAAAGTAATTCCAGGCTGGTCGCTGTGGTTTACACCTGTAATCCCAGCACTATGGGAGGCCAAGGTGGGCGGATCACGAGGTCAGGAGATTGAGACCATCCTGGCTAACACGGTGAAACCCCTCTCTACTAAACACACACACACACACACACACACACACACACACACACACACACACAAAACAGCCGGGCATGGTGGTGTGCATCTGTAGTGCCAGCTACTCAGGAGGCTGAGGCAGGAGAATCACTTGAACCAGGGAGGTGGAAGGTGCAGTGAGCCAAGACTGTGCCACTGCACTTGGGCCTGGACAAGCGAGAGTCCACCTCAAAAAAAAAAAAGGCGCAGTGGCTCACACTTGCAATCCCAGCACTTTGGGAGGCCAAGCTGGGGGGATCACAAGGTCAGAAGTTTGAGACCAGCCTGACCAACATGGTGAAACCTGTCTCCACTAAAAATACAAAACTTAGCTGGGCATGGTGGCACACACCTGTAATCTCAGCTACTCAGGAGGCTGAGGCAGAAGAATCGCTTGAACCTGGGAGGTAGAGGTTGCAGTGAGCCAAGACGCCATCTCAAAAAAAACAAAAAACAAAAAAAAACAATTCCAAGGCCTTCAGTTCCTTCCCATGTAAAATCTAGATTTTTCCACCCTGGCTCTTGCTCAGCTCAGCCCCTCTACCTAGGGCCTTCACTCAGCAGTTCTGGGCTTGCACAGGCCTGTGACTTGCCACCTCAGCAGCATTCTGTCAGCAGCCCCTTCTGTCACTAGCAAAAAGGGAAAGTCACATGTATTCAAGTAATAATGAACCTCACACCTCGCTCTGAACCTGGCTCTGCAGAACGTCAGACACCAAGGTCCCAGCCAGGGGGAGGAGGCTCTGCTCCGCATTTTGCTTTTGGCTAAATCCTAAGCAGCTCTCAGCATATTTTTTTCAAGTTCTTGAGAGTCCATCCCAGTTAGCTCCCAGCTCCAAGGGCTGACCTGGGCTCATAGGTCCGGCTGCATGGGAACTTCATTGGGCTGTGCTTTCCAAACAGCAGGTGAGGCTCTCTTCAAAACACCCTCTGGTTCCCGAGCCCACCTTGGAGCTGATAGGTTACAGAAGCATTTCCAGCTGGGGTGAGACCAAATCCTGGGAGTTCCCATTCCTGTGTGAGAAAGCAAGCCACAAGAACTGCCCCGGGCAGTTCAGGTAACTCTTAGACCAGGAAGGGCTCACAAGGCTTAGAGGACTGAGGAACAAACAAGAACCACAGGCGTTACAAAGCTTAACATTATGCATTTATTATATTTTATAGAGCCATATTACACATGCTTGGTGCTTCAAACTGAGTTATCAATGTTTTTCTGGATGCAAAGCCATCTGATGCTGGGTGCGGACGCCTTAAATACTATATTTCTGCATCTATGGCCTATGAGCTAAGGAAAAACCAAGGACAATTCCAGAAATGGCAAAGAACACTTAAGAAAAAGATGTACATGAGACGAAATGCAAAGTCCTTGAGCCAGGGCCTACAGAAGTTACCAGAAAGTGAATAAAAACAAGAATTTTTCTCACCACCTGTTGATAATAGAGCCTCGTTATGAGAATGGACATTGTAGAAAAAAGAGGTTATTCCATTTGGTACTGATGCCTTTCTCCCCTCCATGATGTATGTGGCCCCCAGAGAGGGCAGCAGACAGAACACAGCAAACTGCCCCCTCAACACATCCCAGTGCCGTTCCTTACAGCATCTGGGTGTCTCATGAAAAGCCGTCAATTTGATCAAACTTGACACCTTGTGGAAAATCACTGCGCTTCAGTTGAACGTGAGGCCTTCACACACCCCCTCCTCTGACATCCAGAATGCCAGCGAGGGACACAGGCCTGGGTGCCTGCTCAGCCAGGGCCAAGTCTTCCACATGTCAGCTCCCACATTATGGCACCCAGTTGGTGGGAGGTTTGCTTTGCCTGCTGACCTGATGCTAACACTCACCTTAAAGGCTCCATTCCAGATTTTATAAGGGGACTGGGTGATGTGTGTCAAGTACGTGCTGCCCATACTTCCCATCAAGCCTCATTACAGTCCCAGCTTCAAGATCCTCTCTGGTACCACACTGATCGCTCAGGCCTGGAGTGGATGCCAGGAAGCCTCTTGGCCACAAATCTGCCCTCTCATGGGTTACAGGCCAGCCCTCTAATGCCTGATGCGACTTGTCTGAAGGGCCTGCACTTAAATCATCTTCAGGCAACCAGGGCATCTGAGCATAACCTGAGCAGTAACGACATAAATCAAAGGTGAGTAATTTGGGGCGGATGAGACCTAGCCAGACATCCAGTCCGATGCTACCATGCAGGTTAAGAGTAATTCTGAAGGCATGGGGTACCTTTCATCTTGTGAAGTCGAAGAGCAGGCTATGAAGTGCATGACTAGAACCCCACGAAAGTGCAACTCGGAGTTTTAGCTTCCTTCCCCACCACTTGGGTTAAAAGTTCGGGTGGATGGCCCTTGCCAGGACCTGCTGGCCTGAACGCTGAAGAAGTGCTGTCAGTGAATCCAGGACAAAAGGCCCGGAGCCAGACAGGTGCCCCCTACAGCCGAGTGTCCAAGGCAACCCTGTGACCCAGAGCTGGCTTCAGCAAGCCAGCAGAGCAGCTGGGAGGGAGCCTTAGCCATGGCCGTGCATCAAGTGGCTGTCTGTGAGCAGCTTGGCTCTCACTCACTGTTTTGATCTCTGGGATCCTTACTGTTGCTGAGGGTCAGATATCAAGAAAATAAAAGGAACTTAAGGAATTAAAGATCAACAACATGAATTTCCCAAGCCATGATGATTCCAGGTCACAGAAGTCAGAGACACTGGAAGTCATCAACTCTCTCTGCCTATAGTGGGGGTGGGAGGTGGGTAGAATTATCAGGTTTCCAATTCAAAAATTTCTTTTAGGGGGCCAGGTTGTCCTATGCCACAAACATAAACTCTGGTCTGAGACCAATCTGGAGCATGTCTCCACAGTAAGTTTTGCAAAGCAGAGTGCAAACTGATATGAGACACTCTCCAATGTAACGCACTCTCACAACACTGCTCAGGCAGGCTTCCCCCGACTAGAAGTGACTCTAACCTACTTGTGAAGACATGAACTTGAACTCTGCTTGGAAACATGGACAGGCACTGTGTACACTATCCTGTGAAAGGGCTTTATTTAACAAAGTAAGTGATGTTTAGAGCTTTTACGTAAAAGCCAAATAGGAAAAAAAAAAAATCCCGATTTTCCTCAAATCCTCAGGCCTTGAATCTAGGCAAAGCACACAAACACCATATGAAACCAACAGCATGAGTTCAGGGTCATCTTGGAAAATAAATGTCACTCTGGGGTGACAGTTCTTTATACAAATAGTATGCTCCCCCTCTCAACCCCACTACCAAAAAAGGGGGGAAATAATAAGAAATTCAAAAATAGAAAACAACATCTTAAGTGTAAACTTATCCTCTGGAGTTTTTATATTACATATGCTAGAAACATGCATTTATTTCTGCTCAGATGTACGAAAATATGTCTATCAGTATTACTTATAAATCAGATTAATCCTCAAGACAATGGAATCACTGTTAGAACACTATTTCAAACCTTAGTAAATAACATCTTTAGCAAAATTATAAATTCTAACCACAAACAGAATGGGTTGAAGTCACACCCAATGAGAACTACCTCTACTCTTTATATTGTTACTCATTTGTTTCCTATCGTTGCAAAGTCAGTGCTATGTTAACAAGGAACTTGTAAAACATTAAGTTTTCTTGGAACCCCAGATGAAACTCCTTACAGAAGTTAACTCTACAGATTGAGAAGACATGTGAACAGAGACAGTCAAGGGGAGTGATGACTATTCCAGAGACAGGAAGGGACAGAAGAGATGACCAAAGGCACCCCCAAGGGATCAAGGCACAGAGGAAGAGGGACTTCGTCCACACAAGAGCCTGGCTCCTGAAGATCATGGCATGGCCCTCAGGGCTGTCAGCGGGGTTCCCATAGCATAGGTGTGCGCTGCTGTGGGCCCTTGCGCAGGATGATCCTGAGGACAGTACCAGGGCCAGGCTCCAGTGCAGCACCATGCTGGGCAAAGGACTCCTAACACAGCCACACTGCAGCTGCTCAACCCAACAGTGGGGAGGGAAGGCGTGGGTGCTCACAAGGCAGGCATCCACAGAAGCCCCTACCCAGGTTGAAGTCAAAGAACTACGTTCTCATCCGAGCCCTCGGCACTGAAGACCTCCACCGTGGGCTGACCTCTCTCCTGACTGCCAGATACAGCAAAGCCTGGCTTACCCAGAAAACAGCTGGGGTCTTCTGCTTAACTCAGTTCCATCAAACCACCCAAGGGGTAACAGATTCTGGACAAATTCTTTAAAGGGTCTCAAGTTAAATGTTTCATTCATGATTCACAAAAGGCACTTCAAAATTCCACAGAGCCGCAGGGTCACTGTTATTAGGCCAGCAATCCTCCTGTACAGGACCAATGGAGAAGCTCTAAGAGATCGGGTTATGTGTTTCACCTGATGGTGTCCTGGCCGCTTGTAAATAAATTTCAGGTAAGCTAGTTTGTCATTTATCTTGCAGTCTAGCATACATAGCACAGAAAGACACACAGTATGTTTGCACTTTGAATGAGATTTTGCTGTATCATGGCAGTTTATAAAATATTCTCAAGTCTGTATTTGACTGTAAGATCCAACGTTATAATTGTATATTTAAGAGGTTACAATGTGAGAGGTACTCATTGAGCACAATTTTCTAATAATCTAATTACCTTGCCGATTTGCACCCCGTGTCCATTTACAAACATGAAATTAAGCTACCGGCACTCAATTGCCACACTGCTAGCATTGAATAAGGACTCCACTAGGTGGAGGAACAAAGGCTCTCAAACCAAGTAACAGATGACCACAAGCGTTTCCTGTCAGACAAGCCATGGCCCTGCTGGAGCTGCCTCTGCAGGCAGCCGGGTGATGGACAGGCCTGGTCTTTCCTCTGTGTGCCCCACTGCCAGGTGGCACCTTACCTTGCGCAGGTGCTCAGGCTGCGCGGTGGCACAGATGCTTCACTCACACTTGCCAGGGGGCTAAAATCACATCCTACGACCAACCTGGCCTGGGGTGTTCTGAGGTAGTTCCTGAACTCGAGAAGCCTGTTACCTATTCTCTTTCAGAAGTCAGGACATGTAGGAAGGATTAAATATCCATGCATCGCTTGAATCAATAATCACTGTAATTGAGTGCAAAATAAAGGAAACTTGAGTTGCTTTATTTAGCTTCCAATTTCTGGGAGGCTCAAGAATTTTAAGTATTCTGGACAACAAAAGAAAATAAGACTGTGCTTACAGATCTTGTTCTGCCATATTCTCGCTTTAGGATCACTATTTTATTGTTGCCCTTTCTGTTACATGGGATGTACACATCAGGTGTTAAAAGGTACAATACATTCTACAACTGAGCACCACTTTCTGTAACTGAACAGGCAAAGAAATTACACTGAACATCAGCATCTGGCAGTATTTTTTGGAAAAAAAAAAGTGACTAAAATGGGTTTAAATTGATTAACACTATTAAATCACATCTAATATTTGATACTACATGATTCAATACAGCTATACGATACAATTATACAAAATGTGTTAACATCAAAGAATACAACCAAAATTAAGATAGCAAACAAAACCTATATAACTTTTTTTTTTTTTTACAGGAAAATACTTTTGAAGTATGCATGTAACTGCCCATTCTTTTAAAGAAAATCTACTGCAAGCAAAGTTATCAACCTCCAGAAAAATCACACATAGCATTACTAAGCATATCCCCAAAAAAGTGTACAATATGCACACTTGGAAAATACAAAATTAAAAAAATTGTAAGCAACAGGTGAGCTTCATATTTATAAGAATGTGAAAAGAAGTCCCATTTTTAGCACTGTTGTATAAAGAATTGTCTTTTGATGCGAAGTTCATGAATTGTCCTCCTGTTGGGACCACACTTTACAAAAACACCGTGTTTTTGAAACGAGATTACAGAGCAAGATAGAGCATCTTAGCAATGTCATCTTAGTAAAGTTTTTTTTTTAAATTTTTCCTACTTTATCAAAACATGTCCCTTAGGTGTGTAGGATTCATTTTTAAAATTCTTCCTAGAAATAATATACAAAGGAGAGGCATATTTATTCCCAATCATACTCCTGGAAGATGCTTCCCGTGGTCGAGAAGGGTCTTCTTCTTTTCACTGGTTGTTTTTGGCCTTAGCATGTGTTAAGATGTGAGATTTCAGGTTAGTTGACTGAGCAAACTTCTTATTACAACCATCGAAGGGGCACACATAGGGCCTGTCTCCGGTATGGATTCGCACATGTGTGCGCAAATTGAAGTCCAGTGAAAAGCGTTTCCCACAGCCTTCGAACGTGCACTGTCGAGGAAAGACCAGAGATCAACCCACTCAGCAACTCTGACCAGACCCTGGGAGTCAGTAGCTCTCTCCTTTGCTATAGAACAGCCTATTTATTTTACCAAACACTTTTCCTTCTTGCCCTGGGCGAACTTTGTAGATAACCTAGAATTAGCAGGCAGCTTGGACAATCCCAAAAACCCAAGGACAGCCCTCACAAACTGTTTAAAACACTTGGCAAAATGGTACGTCTTTCTAAATGCAGGCTGGAGTCCTAATGCTGCTATCAACATTTCCAACAGTAAAATACAAATGATTAAGGGTTCTGGTGTCAGTCGTCAAAAAATGACCATGTTAGATTTACTAGCTGCACTGCTAGTTCTTTCACTTATTATTATTATTTTTTTTGAGAAGGAGTCTCGCCTAAGCTGGAGTACAGCGGCGCGATCTCAGCTCACTGCAACCTCCACCTCTCTTGGATTCAAATGATTCTCCTGCCTCAGCCTCCCGAGTAGCTGGGATTACAGGCGCCTGCCACCACGCCCAGCTCATTTTTGTATTTTTTTTTAGAAGAGACGGGGTTTCACCATGTTGGCCAGGCGGGTTTTGAACTCCTGACCTCAAGCAATCCACCCGCCTCGGCCTCCCAAAGTGCTGGGATTACAGGCGTGAGCCACCATGCCCAGCCAATTCTTTCACTTATTTATGGGCTTCTAAATACAAGACAAGTATTACCTATACTTACACCCATACAACAAAATTTTAGAAACTTTATTAATTAGTAATTAAATATACTATTAACGACCAAAAATAAATTACTTGAATCCTGTAATGAATGGAGTAGAGATTTCGTTTTAGACATGCTGTTGATTAATCCTGTTCTCCTGGCATAAAGGGCCCTCCATAAACACCAATACGCTCCTACGCCAGTACCACAGAGGTTACAGGCAAGGAAGTCCAGCATCCAGGCCATGCTTCCAAGCGACTCCCCAGGAGAACATTTGTTTCTCACTAAGACCTCAAGTCTCTGGGCTGGCGCTTCCTGCCTCATCACCACACCACCTACACTTCCAGTGTTCACACAGGTAAGGCAGTGTGGGGAAGAGAGGGAACTGGCTCTACCTGAAAGGGCTTCTCTCCAGTATGAACCAGTTGGTGTCGTTTTAGTTTTGAACTCTCAACAAAAGCTTTGCCACATTCTGCACAGACGTGGACTCTGGGACCGTGGGTGTGCAGATGTTTTCTCATGGCCGAGTTATCCCTGAACATCTTTGTGCAGCCCTTAAAACAGAGAAAACAGCTTAGAGGTTCACATTGCAAACTGTTAGAAAGGATTCAACCACTGAATAGCTTTGACTGACACTTTCAAACAAAACCACCTCCCCAACCCCCCATTTTAATTTTACTTAGAATTACGGTAGAACATTACATCATTTAAGACAAAAAAACAGACAGCTGAAAAAGTCATTTAATGCAAACCCTAGGTTTTACAGATGAGGAAACTGAGGCTGAGAGATGTCTTTAAGTAGACTTGCCCAAGGTCACACTACTAGCAGTAGCCAAACTGGGAGTAGAACCCAACACCCTGGCTTCCAGCTATACCACAGCCACCTCACCCGACTATGTCCCCCAAAATGAAGTAACAGAGCACTGCTAAGCAAATGGAGTTAAAATGACGGTAGTCCACCACTACCTTTGGTGGCCCCATATTCTGTGCTGCAACAATGGACTGTCATTCTCCATCGCCTACTGTTCCCTCTTCTCTCTTTGCCTCTTTCCCCTTCTTGACAGAGAAAGAAGCAAGAGGGTCTCCAAGGAATGGCAACTACAGAAGAAATTTATTTTGTGAGACACTAGGAAAAGGAAGAAGCAGGCAAACTGATACCAGTGCAAGGCAGGCAAGGCAGATGGATGTGTGGCACTCAAGAAGCATGTCCTTAACAATTTCTTCTGCAGTTGTTGCCCAATAATGGAGTGAGTGGGGAAATGGTAAGACAGCATGACAGAAGGACAGCACAAGTCACTAGACAGCTTCACAGGCAGAAGGGAGAGGGAAGCCACAGTTTTTTCGCCTTGACCCCTAGGTTGAGTTTCCATTTAGAAATGGAAATTTAAAATATTTAACTGGTATATAATGTATACATGCACTGAAACATCACATGGTACCCCATAAATATGTGCAAGTATTAAATGTCCATTATAGAAAAACAATTAAAAATTTGACTTGGAAAAAAAGTATACAGAGAAGCTAAAGAGATGGCAGGCACTTCTGACCTAACTGTTTTCAAATGCTTGTTATTTTGGCCATGATGGAGATAGGTCTACATTTCAGATCGCCACATTAAGAATGCTGACAAAGAACAGGAAGGACTTGCTAAGTGCACAATCATCACAGGGGCGAGACCATGAAAATAAATGCAGCTTGCTCCAATTGTTCATTTTTAACATTCTTGATTCCACTCAATCTCTCCTTTGTTCTCTCTACCTACATGATACTTGATTTTTCTGTTAGTCTTACATCCAAATAAGTTTGAAAACAGCCCCCAAGAAGTATCTCAAAAGTACTTTTCAGGCAATCCTTTGAAAGAGTAACTACATTTGAAAACAATTAAGTGCCTCTCTAATAACACACAAGTATTATTAAGTGTTTATTTGGCTTATTTTAGCAACATCCAAAATAATTTCCAAATTTCGGTAAAAAGCCTATATTCCCATAAAGGTCTACAGGTGAGACACAATCCAGAATCTTAAGACTGACTTGTTAATATAATCTAAAAGGAAATGAAACCCTACAGTAGGGTCAGTACACAATAATAAAGCATCGGCTCCCTGCAGTCATCCCATTTAACTGTATTCAAATTTAAGTGGCCTTTACTAAATAACAAAACTTCGCTCCTGGATTTAGAAACCAGACTCTAATTCCTTGCTTCATTTAAATTATCAAAAGCAGAAACACAGTGCAAATGTCTCAGAAACCCTCTAAAACTCCACCAACAGTTGAATGAGCGCTCTCCCCTAGCATTACTTACTTTATGAGGGCAAGCTATTGTTCTTGGAGCATCATCTTCTTTAATTTTTCTTGGCTTCATTCTTATCAAAAGAAAAAGAGAGACAGATTGGTAGGACTGGGTAGACTCAATGGGCATAAATCATATAGTCCCTAAAATGCTTTCCTTATAGGTACCCAAACTAAAATTATAATACATTTCCATGAAGGAGAAAGGATAAGATAACTCACATTCACTAAGTACCCATGACTGTGAAGCACTCTTTCCATCTCACAGATAAGGGTACTGAGGCTCAGAAACATTGAGTTGCTGCCCACAGTCTCATAGCTAATAAGCTGGTGCAGCTTAGAATGGCACTACGATCCGTGTGATTCACATACCTGTTCTTAACTCCAAACCCTTTAAAAAACACAAAAAGTCAACTCAGACAACCATAGACTAATCTCCTCGTGAGAGACAAGGCAAGATATCTAAAAGCGGCTGCTGCAATGATGAAGGTGCCTTATGAAAAAGGAGCCGTGAACACAGGAGTATCCTAAAATGTCCATCTCTATACATGAAATGGGTCCAATTAGTACTGACACAGATGATCTTTAAAATACATCATTTTAAAGGGTACACACAATAAACCATTAGCATCAGTTACTTTGGGGAAAGAGTTCCTAGGGCTCGGTGGACAGATGGGAACACCACATACTCTCATACTGCTATCCTGCTTCTGGATGGGGGCTTGGAAGTTCTCGTTTGTACCAAGAGTCCTAGTAAGGTGGTAACCGTCAGCAAAGCCCCATGTGAAATTATTATCCAGAGAGCCTCCTGTTTTGGTAACTTACCTACCAACTGCTTTTACACTGAATCAAGCTTTAGACTTTTGTCAAAACTTTCTCTCCAAATACTCCCTATAGATGGGTGTGTGGTAGAGGGGTGGGAAATTTAGGGTTCCTTAAAAAACTAGAAAATAAACCTCGGAAACAGATTTTCTTTTTGTCCCTAGTTTTACCCATCTCACACCCATCCACAATGGTTCACATTTAATAAATAAGTCAGCCAGGTGTGGTGGCTCTTGTCTGTAATCCCAGCACTTTGGGAGGCCAAGGTAGGAGGACTGTTTCGGCCCAGGAGTTCAAGACCAGCATGGGAAACACAGTGAGACTCTGTCTCTACAAAAAATAAAAAAATCAAGCCTGGGCAACATGGGCAAAACTTGTCTCTATCAAAAACAAATGAACAAACAAAACCCTCCAACTACATGATGGTGCGTGTCTATAGTCCCAACTACTTGGGAGGCTGAAGGCAGGAAGATTGCTTGAGCCCAGGAGATCAAGGCTGCAGTGAGCCGCGACTGAGCCACTGCATTCCAGCCTAGGCAACAGAACGAGACCCTGTCTTGGATTTAAACAATAAATAAAATGACGATTTAAAAAACTATGGCCGGGTGTGGTGGCTCATACCTGTGACCTCAGCACTTTGGGAGGCCAAGGCCTGCGGATTACTTGACAGCAGGAGTTCAAAACCAACCTGGCCAGGTGGTGAAACCCCATCTCTACTCCAAATACAAAAATTACCTGGGTATGGTGGCCTGCTTGTAATCCCTGCTACTCAAGAGGCTGAGGGAGAACTGCTTGAGCCCAGGAGGCAGAGGCTGCAGTAAGCTGAGATCGCACCATTGTACTCCAGCCTGGGCAGCAAGAGTGAAATGCCATCTCAAAAACAAAAAAAACAAAAACAAACAAAAAAGGCCGGGCGCGGTAGATCACGAGGTCAAGAGTTCAAGACCAGCCTCACCAAAATGGTGAAACACTATCTCTACTAAAAATGCAAAAAAACTAAAATTAGCTGGACCTGGTGGCAGGCACCTGTAATTCCTGCTACTCGGGAGGCTGAGGCAGGCAAATTGCTTGAACCTGGGAGGTGGAGGTTGCAGTGAGTTGAGATCCACCACCGCACTCCAGCCTGGCTGACAGAGCAAGACCCCGTCTCAAAACAACCAACCAACCTAGCTGGGGCCCATTATTCTGAGTGAAGTAACTCAGGAATGAAAAATCAAATGCTCTATCTTCTCACTTATAAGTGAGAGCTAAGCTATAAGGACACAAAGACATACAGAGTGATATAATGGACTTTGGGGACTTAGTGGGGAAAGAGTGATGAGGGAGTATACACTGCTCTAGTGAGGGAGGCACTGAAATCTCAGAATTCACTAATACAGAATTCATCCATCAAACAGTGCATGTTCTCACTCATAGGTGGGTGTTGAACAATGAGAACACATGGAGACAGAGAGGGGAGCATCACACACTGGGGTATGTGGGGGGAGGGGAAATAGGGGAGGGACAGCAGGGGGTGGGGAGCTGGGGAGAGATAGCATGGGGAGAAATGCCAGATATAGGTGATGGGGAGGAAGGCAGCAAATCACACTGCTATGTGTGTGCCTATGCAACAATCTTGCATGTTCTTCACATGTACCCCAAAACCTAAAATTTAGCAATTAAAAAAAAAATTCATCCATGTAACCAAAAACAATTTATACATCAAAAACTATTGAAAGTCCAAAAAAAAAAGCCCACGTACTAAGTGAATCTTTAATAGCAAGAGCTAATTTACCACTACTCTTGTTACAGATTATTTCTGTGATCTTTTACGTTTGTGAACGCCCTAACGATGTCCTTTTTCTTCACTTATAATTTGGGAAAAGGATTACCTGATCTGTAACCTGAACACATGAAATAACTGGCTAAACGTTCTATACCCTGGAGGAGTATAAGGAACAACAGATCTGGTAACTATTATTTATGTCTATGGAGTTGGTTTGAGACTAGATATTTGCTATTTTAAATTCTACGAGAACATTTTCAATCTGGTGTCCTACACACTCCCAACTCTGTGTATACTTGCTTTTTTCTTGGAAATGGATTAGATTGAGCATCCAAAATCCAAACTCTGAAACTGAGTGCTAACGTGATGTACTCATGTGATAAGAGTCACAGTCAAAACTTTTGTTTCATGTATAACATTATTTAAAATACTGTATAACAGCCTGGGCAACAAAGCAACATCCTGTTTCTCTTTTCTTTTTTTGAGATGCAGTCTTGCTCTGTTGCACAGGCTGGAGTGCAGTGGAGCGATCTCGGCTCACTGCAACCTCTGCCTCCTGGGTTCACGCAATTCTTCTGCCTCAGCCTCCCGAGTAGCTGGGACTACAGGCCTCTACCACCACACCCAGCTAATTTTCGTATTTTCAGTAGAGACAGGGTTTCACCATATTGACCAGGCTGGTCTTGAACTCCTGACCTCATGACCCACCCGCCTCAGCCTCCCAAAGTGCTGGGATTACAGGCGTGAGCCACCACGCCCAGCCTATTTTTTATTTTTTTTTATTTAGAAACAGGATGTTGCGGTTGGGCGGCGGTGGCTCACTCCTGTAATCTCAGCACTTTGGGAGGCAGAGGTGGAAGGATTACGAGGTCAAGGGTTCGAGACCAGCCTGGCCAACATGGCGAAACCCCATCTCACTAAAAATACAAAAAAATTCACCAGGCATGGTGGCACATTCCTGTAATCCCAGCTACTTGGGAGGCTGAGGAAGGAGAATAACTTGAACCCAGGAAGTGGAGGCTGCAGTGAGCTGAGATTGCACCAATGCACTCTAGCATGCACAAAGGGAGCGAGACTGCATCTCAAAAATATATATAAATAAATAAAATAAAATAAAGAAATAAAAAATAAAAAAATTAGCCAGGTGTGGTGGCAGATGCCTACAGTCCCAGCTACTTGTGAGGCTGAGGAGGCAGAATCCTTTTAGCCTAGGAATTTGAGGCTGCAATACAACTTGGGTGACAGACAAGATCCTGTCTCAAAAAAAAAAAAAAAAAGTATAGAATTACCTTCAGGCTATGTATATAAGGTACAATGAAACAAAAATAAATTTCAAATTTCGTGTTTACACCTGAGTCCTAGCCCCAAGATATCTCATTATACATATGCAAAACCCCCAAATCCAAAGTGCTACTGATCTGAAGCATTTTGGATAAAGGATGCTCAACCTGTATTACCATATCAGTCAGCAAGTATTTTTTAAGTGCCTGCTGTAAACAGGACTCTGAACTAACCTTTCTTATCTTAAACACAAATAAACCTTGAAATTTTGGTCTGAGTTCACAAAATCAGGTAGGACAAAAGTTTGGTGCCACTGCGCCACTTTGAGGTTAGATCGGTTTGGAAAACAACCATGACTGATATGAAAGGTTTCTATTCCACTCAACCATAAATAATTTTTTAAAGTTTCAATCTTCCCAATTAAGAGTAAATATTTATTCTTTGACAATTCTACTGAAAGATTGTTTTGCTCTTTCTGTAGAGATCAGTTTCGCCATGTTGCCCAGGGTAGTCTGAAGCACCTGAGCTCAAGCAATCCACCTGCCTCCACTGAAACATTCTGTGTTGACTGTGAAGATGGCTACATGACTGTGTCCAAATTCACAGACTAGAACATACATACCTAAAAGGGGGTAGACTTTGCCATATGTGAATTAAATCTTAGTAAACACGGCTTATCAATAAAGCTCTCTCCCATACCTCTTTTTCAACAGAAAGTTTTGCTCTTTCACCCAGGCTGGGGTGAAGTGGCATGGTCTCGGCTCACTGCAACCTCCCCCCAAGTTCAAGGGATTCTCCTGCCTCAGCTGGGATTACAGGTGAGTGCCACCATGTCCGGTTAATTTTTCTTTTTTAATTTTTATTTTTAGTAGAGACAGGGTTTCACCATGTTGGTCAGGCTGGTCCCAAACTCTTGACCTCAGGTGATCCACTTGCCTCGGCCTCCCAAAGTGCTAGGATCACAGGTGTGAGCCACGGTGCCTGGCCTCCCATACATTTTCTTAAGAGTTATTCCTAGTAATTTAATTTTTTAAAACATATTTTACCATGGAAAATTTCAGATATGCCCCAAAGAGAACAGTCCCAGGTACCATTTACCCAACTCTTGGTTTATTATCAGTGGTATTATTTTTTCTTAAAATGTCATTTTCAAAATGTGTGCTAGTATTTAGAAATATATTTAATTTCAGAATGAGAGTTGAAAATGCATTTGGACAAACACCTTTGGACTTAAGGAATAAGTAGAAGATTTAAATGCAGCCACACTTAAGCTCTTTGGCAAATCACCCTCCTTCACACAGAGTGGCAAATGAAGCAGTATACATTGCTACTTTTTACATTTTATTTGATTGCAAACAATGAAAAAGGTCATTTTCCAAAAAGTACACTTAGGTTAAAACAGGGTTTCATTTTCCAAGTAAAGAGTAAAAATCATATACTACTACTTAGAACATCTTCTCATCCTACTAAACTATTCAGAAGTAACTAAGTTTAAGTTTTCCATTCACCAACGGACACTTTATAGAGTCCTTTTGAACCCAGAGACAATGATGACAACAGCATAGACATTATGAATGAGGCAGTATGGAATGTGTGACTTGGAGCTGACTTCTACTAGCTGCATGACCTTGAGCAAACTGTAACTTCTCCACCTCGGTTTCTTATTCTGTAAAAAGGTATAATGCTACCTACTTAAGATCTATATGTTAAGCACGTGGGAAATGATAGCTCTGATCACCACTGGATATGTATTAAACAGGTCTGGCTAAAAATGAGTTCATTTTTAACCACCCTTCGATAAAGGACTGAGAAACTGGAGAAAGCATGGCACTAGGAGGAAAGCACCCCTCAACGCAGTACATGTTATATGGAGGAGTCAGGCACCCAACAACTCAAGTTTCCTGTCAAATAAAGAGGGAGAATACACTCCCAATGACATGACCTACTGGATTTATAATAATAGCTCATTCTAGCATGTGTGGAGGGAACATTGTAAAGACTGGACTTCAGAACCCAAACTTCTGGTACAGTATCAGCAGAGTATTGTGTAAACCAAAGTTCTAAACAACAGATCTGCAAATATCCCTGAAACAGAGATGAAACGTTTTTGTAGCAGTGACTCTTTAATGAAAATAAGCCTCTTTCCTACAAAACAAGGTTAGCTGACTTCTAGACCAGAACCCTCCTCTGATCTGTGCTGGTGGGATAGAAGTTTTTGTGTAATACGGCTGTCATTTGCAAGCATGATTCACCTCCCTTCTTTGTGAAAACGTAATACTGCCTCAGACGAAGTTTGTTCAATGAATTATCTCTTAAATATTAATATTCATGTGATATTGAAGGGTTTTAAGATATTTTCATCTCCATTATCACATTTCATCTATACATTAATACTGTGAAAGTCTCCGGGTAAGTGAATAACATCAAAAAAACCCGATTTGGGATTGGCCTAACCATTCTAATCTTTTTAGACCAAAGGTTTTCAAAGGTATTAACTTTATCACATGAAATACATACAAAGCTGGTCCCTTCACAGGAAAAGGAACTCACTGGGCCCTACTCACTGACCACTTTTTGAAATATTTACTGAATAGGCATTTCAGGAAAAAAAGTCATCCATAGCCTGTCTACCTCCCCAATGTCAGACTTTCCAATTAAAGTCATTATTTTTTATACTTTGCCCGCATGCATATATAACTGACTTACTAGGCAGTCTAGGCTGAGTGTGGCATGCGTCTGATAAACATTCTTTGGTCAGTTTCAAGTTCAGTCCAGCACCCCATTGCCCCAGTGCATGGAGGAGACAGGAAAGCAGCTTACATTCTACCTTAAGCCAACAGCTTCAGCTCTAACGCCACTTTGTGAGTGCAGGGGGCGAGGACTGGAGGCCAGCAGGATAAGTTCTATGGGCCGTAATTACTGAAGATGTGGTGTGGTCCCCAAGAGTTTAAAATTATTGGTTCCTCTGTACCAATCTTCTGCTTTCAAAGTCCCAGTC
Organism: Cheracebus regulus; assembly: GCA_963574635.1. Taxonomy (NCBI): domain Eukaryota; kingdom Metazoa; phylum Chordata; class Mammalia; order Primates; family Pitheciidae; genus Cheracebus; species Cheracebus regulus. Next base: position 69,405 of record CAUYQU010029313.1, read on the forward strand.
ATCAATTCCTGGGCCTCCAGAAAATCTCACTTAACTGTTACACACATCCTCAAAAGGTGAAGACCTAACAAAACAGAGCACCTAGGTACAAGTATTTCTCACCACTACCACCGTCCAATTACAGAGATTTGTTTAGATTAACATGATCTTCAAGAGCTACTATGTAGAATGTGGAGGAGGAGGAGCCCAACCCTTAACCCACCTCACAGGGCCCAAACTTTACTTTTTTTACACCGTCAAGACAAGCAAGATTTTATTCTATTCTATATACAAATGAAATCTTTAACAGGCTAATAAAAGAAATGCTATTTACATTCATATTGTGATTATGCAAATATTATTTACTGTGGGGTTAAACAATGTGCTAGGACCACATTTAATGCTCTACAAGCACAACATAGGAACTGCAAGGAGAGAATCTTCCTAGAGTCAGATCAAAGCAGCTCTCTCTTTCAATACTGTCAAAATTAGGCCCCATTTTTTAGGCTATGCCTTTCTTTGCCCTACCCCCTCACCCCTTTTCATGGAGTTTCTGATGATTGCCTTTTCTTTTTCACAAGACCCTTTTCCATTCCACCAAGCTTCTTATTCTACCCACTACTGAATGAAACTGACTTTTCCTTAAGAAATTCTTAGAGCCGGTCAACTTTTCATTCTTAACTGAATACATTTGCTAGCGTGCTGCACAGCTGTGCTCTTGTTGTGCACTAGGGAATCTTCCTTCTGATATCCCTCCTCATTTTGTTGCAGTATACCCTCAAGTTACCTCCTCAGAAAGGGTGCATGTAACATAAATCCTTGGGTCACTAAAACCATCATCTCTTGCCCTTATATTTGACTTGATAGCTTTGCTGGATGATCAAGAACTCTGTTTATAGTAATTTTTCTTCCTAAAGTTCTGTTTCATTGTCTCTAATTATCCTCTGCTACTAAAGAAAAGTCTCATTCAGGTCTATCATTCTTTCCAGTCAATGGCCTATCTCCCTGGAAACTTTTAGGTTCTTCAGCCTTGGTGTTTTGGAATTTCACACATGGATGGCTATCGGGTACCTGGGTGACAGTCTCTATGGGTGGTCTACTTCTTAAGGAGTATGGTCTAAGGTAGCCATGTTACCTTCCCAACAGTAACATGTGCCCCTGGATTTTCTATTCAGAAGATGGGGGAGAAGCTCTTAGATCACCTGCCCCAAGTTTTCAAGGAGGGTAAGCAGTGCCAAGAGTCACAAACACCTAATGGCTTTACTGCTCACCACCCATAGATTCCCTCTTTTCAAAACCTTCCCCTTAGCCCTCTGCCCCTCCACTGAAACTCCTTCACAATGTATAATCTAAAGAGGTTTTATGGCTGGGCGCAGTGACTCACACCTGTAATACCAGCATTTTGGGAGGCCAAGGCGGGTGAATTATCTGAGGTCAGGAGTTCAAGACCAGCCTGATCAACATGGTGAAACCTGTCTCTACTAAAAATACAAAAATTAGCTGGGCATGGTGGTGCATGCCTGTAATCCTAGCTACTCTGAAGGCTGAGGCAGGAGAATAGCTTGAACCTGGGAGGCAGAAGTTGCAGTGAGCTGAGATCACACCACCACATTCTAGCCTCGGCAACAAGAGCAAAACTCAGTATCAAAAAAAAAAAAAGGTTTTATTCCCCTCCCTCTTGTACCTCCTGGCAACTCCTTCACTGTCTGTGGTGATGCTGTAATCTCCTGACTCTCCTTTTACTTGTCTGAATGTTGCTTTTACTCTGCCACTGGGACCTCTTACCCTCTGATATGGTTTGGCTGTGTCCTCACCCAAATCTCAACTTGAACTGTATCACCCAGAATTCCCATGTTATGGGTGGGACCCAGGGGGAGGTAACTGAATCATGGGGGCTAGTCTTTCCCATGCTATTCTCGTGAGAGTAAGTCTCACGAGATCTGATGGGTTTTATCAGGGGTTTCCACTTTTGTTTCTTCCTCATTTTTCTCTTGCCACCACCATGTAAGAAGTGCCTTTGCCTCCTGCTATGATTCTGAGGCCTCCCCAACCATGTGGACAGGGGAGAATCACAACTGACACTTCAGCTTCAGTGTTCTGGTTTGGGGTTCAGAGTAGTCAGTATTAGGTTTTAGATGCTGTTAACAGTAAGACATCCATGTTGGACTTAAGGTGGTTTTTTAGGAGGTAAGTTGGGGCTACAGTCATCTGATGAGCAGTGACTAAAAGCATCAAAATGGTAAGCAAGCTCTTACCCCCCAGCACACAGTCAATCTGTTTCTAAATCTTTTCCATTTTTCTTTTAGAGACAATTTTGCTCTGTCACCCAAGCTAAAGTGCAGTAGCATGAGCTCACTGCAGCCTTGACCTCCTAGGTTCAAACGATCCTCCCACTCAGCCTTCCAAGTAGCTAGATGCGTAACACCAAACTGAGCTTTTAAAGTTTTTTGTAGAGATGGAGTCTTGTCATTTTGCCCAGGCTGGTCTCAAATTCCTGGCTTCCACCAATCCCACCTCAGCCTCCCAAAGTGTTAAGGCTACAGGCTTCAGCCACAGAGCCCAGCTGGTCTCTTGGAAGTTCTATCACATTTATTCCTTTGTCATCTGACTGCCCCAATTCTAACTCAGGCCTTCATTAACTCTTGTTCAACTGACCTCTCTCATTTCCTGTGCCTCTATGAATCTAGCCTGCAGAGACAGCTGCAAAGGAATTTCCCCAAGTTAAAGGTCTACACACTCACAAAGCCCCTTCTCCCAGGTTCAAAGCCTGAGGTAGCTGCCCACTGCATATGAGAAATGTCTGCACAGTCTGGCCCAGGATTCATCACCTTAGTGATCTGGTTCTAGTTTACCTCAATTCCATTTTCCCTGGAAGTGCCCTAATTCCCAGGAAACCCTCCAGCTCTATCAGAACTTTAGTGATGGCTGGGTGCAGTAGCTCACATCTATAATCCTAATACTTTGGCAGGCCAAGGTAAGGGGATCATTTGACATCAG
>CAUYQU010029315.1:0-40922 GCA_963574635.1 Cheracebus regulus
ATGCAAAATATAGTATTGTTATTTGTACATAAATGTGTACTTTTTAGGAGGGTACTTAAAAACATAGTGGAAATGCAAAGTTGTATCCAATTTAGAAAAAGGTTGAAATACAGCATTTTCTAAGATTTTCCCAATAATTAATAATAAAAAGAGGAATGCAGTCAGCTAGTGACAAAATTGAAGCCCAGCAGAGAAAGAGTAGAAAAAATAAATATACCCACTTTCCTCCTACCCTCTGACGTCTTGCTCAGCCCTCCCATTGGTCATATCCAAATGGCAAGATCCAACCTTCCAGAGGACAAAGGGCAAGACAGTCAATAACAGAGTAACTAGCACAACTTAACCCCGAAATGTATTATGTGCAAGGCATTGTGCCAAGAACTTTGCATGTATTATTTCATTTTAATCTAAAAATTAAGTTTACTAATTGATCACAACCAGTCACAGATTTTGTTCTTTTTCCACTCCCACTGCTCCACTTGATTAGCCTTGAAAAAAAGAAAGGAAAAAAATTAAAAATGTGTAACTATTATTTTAGAGACGAAGAATAAAAGTACAGTACTAAGAAGTTAATTTCACTTGTCCAAAGTTGAAGAACTAATGACAAATCTACTCAATTCATATCTTTAACCTCAAATTTAATGCTCTAAAATAATATGCTATATAGGCTGCCTAAAGATAAGTTCATTCTCCCTTGCTCATCCCTCTAAATGTGAAATCCAAACATAATTATTTAAAATACTTGGATAATGACCTCATTAATGATACAAGTCAATCTTTTATTTCCATGATTTTTAGTTGTACTGAAGTAAGTATAACTCAAATAAGACTCCTATCTCTGGTTATTAAGAATATAAATATAGAATTACCCCTAATTAAGCTATATGTCCCTTCCCTAGAAATATTTTAGTTGGCCTAGAAGCAAGGGTCTTCTTTTATGACTTTTCTCACAGGCAAGATTTCCTATTCAAAATGAAGTCCAGTGAGGAGATGGGAGATGGCTGAATACAGGGAGGAAGTCAGCCACCTATTCAAAACAAAGAATGACTCCCAGTGGCAGACAATGTATTGTCAAGAATTGCTGAAAATGGTGAAAACTGTTTTACTTACTGTGATGTTTGTAAAGGCAGCAATGAATTCATGGGATGTTTGTTTGTTTAGTAAATAGGCAATGAGAGTAACCACGAAACACAGATATATGCTACCCTAATTTACCTATTTCTCTTCCCTCCTGTCATAACACTTATCCAGCTATTTTGAAGCATGAGCCCTTGGGCCACAGCTTATCACTGATATTCTAACTACAGTAGATGGATGCGCCTCTAACATGTTCCTCCACTTCCAACCCAATAAACTTCCCACTAGATTTAGAACTTGCTGAATTTCCACATCTCTTAACATATTTTAATAAAGTAGCTCATGTTTAAAATATATTTAGAAAAGCTGGGGATGAAAATGCTATTCTTTACCTACACTACTCTTCTGTTGTATGAAATACAAAACAGTGTACTTGAATTCATGTTAAGAAACTGAGATGAAAGATATTTTGAAACTGTTGCCACAGTGCTAGAGTCAGAATAGATTGCCTATTCAAAGCAGTCTGTGACTGCAGAATTGTATTCGTCTTCAAAGCAAGTACAGTAGAGTATCAAAAGATGCAAATGACTGCATGTATTTCTATCTTCAGTATTATTGAGCTTCTTTCAGCTCCTTTATTGTGCCAGCTACTCTAAAGTCTCCTTGGAGACTTTTCATAAGTAGTCACCACCACTGCTACTGATCTCAATTCCTGAATAAATGTCATTTCCAGGAGACACCCTAAAATAGATTGGACCCTCCTTCAGGGCATGTATATCCCAGCACCTTTGCTTCTATTATATAACACACCATGGTATTATAATTCACTATCTAATTGTCTTTCCAGCTTACTGTATGCTCTGTGAGGGTAGGATCTTTCTTTATTAACCATAGCACCTAGAAATAATAGGTGCTTTTTAATTGAATGAATCACAAAAGAACTACTGACCAACTAATAAAATACTTAAGGGATCAGATTATCTCCTTTTATTATACCTCTGCCTGAAATATTTATGTCAACCCAAATTTATAAATAATGAAATGGATAGACAGATGCATCATTATTTTATGTACCACTAAGACAAGCCGCTCCCAATCCAATTATAATTGTTAGATTGTTAGATAGTTTCTAGTTTCAGAGATGTTGAAATTGGGAAAATGTACATCTGAAAATTACAATAAAAAACATACAGTGGACCTACATGACAATTTTCTATTATATTTCTTTGGACATTTAAAAATTGTATCATAAGGTTTCAAAGAGACTAATATGTGAAACCTCACCTAGATATAAAGATATAACATTGCTCCTCTTAGTTCTCTCCAAGTGCCAAGTTTCTATCTGATTTAGGGGATAATTGCTCCTCTGGCACCAACAGTCTCACCAGATCCCAAAAACAGGGTTCCCTCCAAATACTCTATCTTTAGAAGAAAGCTTCAGGAGAAAGGTGACAATAAAGTAATCAAATAATATTCCAGTTGCACAGGATTAATGACTCTAGCTTTGGCAAACTTAACTTTTTGTCATGTTGCTGGTAAGCTCCAGGGCTGTGTATATAGGAAGGAGACTAATTTTAATAAAAACTTTCCTATGATTTAAAAGAAATATAAAAACGTCAACTAAGTTTTAAAACGAAATTAAAATGCATATGCTGGTTACTGTTAAGAATTCACTTTATGTGTTAAAAAAATCAGTTTTATCCAAACAGGAGATCCCTATTAACAAGACAAGTGACAGATCTGAATTGAAAACTCATTGTAATTCAAATAGGCAAAGGAATGGATACACATACTCTTTTTATATGAATTATGTGAGATCTCCTAAAATAAATGCAAATTCTTACATCTAAGTATAGCACCTAAATCACTTTAAAACATCAATAGTTAAGATGGTTTATATATTTTATAAATCACATATCCTTATTATAAATTAAATGGACTTTCAAAATTATTTTATTAGACTTTTATTTTACCAAATACTGAAATCTAAAAATACATAGGTACTGGCCTGTCCTTACAATATCTGTTACACATTTTACTTGTAATATTTTTGGTGAAATGATCTTATGCTGTATAAGAATACATGCAAATAGAACTACACACACACACACACACACACACTCTCTCTCACATATACACACACTTCTGTTGATAGGATTTTGTTTATTTAGTAGAAGATTTTGTATTGTTTTGTGACAATTGCAAGTAAGTATTTTCCATCATGGGAAATTTAGATAGTAAGTGAGTACAAGTTCCTTAAAACAAAACAAAACCAAACAACAAAAAAAACCCTCACTTTCCCTTTTCCCTTTTCCCCTTTTGTCTATATTAGCTAACTAACCCTCCCAGTCATCCACTTAGCTTTGCTGGTGGAGGTCACACGGGAACCTTTCTTTGCACAATCTGAGGTTTGCACATTCTCTCTAAATAAATGATTGCATTTACCACTAGATATTTATAATTGGAGCTCTGGCTTCCTATTTTGTAAAGTTCACTTTCTAAACCATGCATGATAAAACTAATTGCCATTATGTGTTATTTTAAAAGAGTTTAAGACTTTTCCTGCGGAAGGTGTATTTTAAATTACCATTTTCTTACCTAAGCATGACTCTCAAATATTGAAATAGGCTTATATAAACTTATCTTAAGAGTAAACTTCTTTTTAAATTTTTAGTAACATTATAAAACAAAATGTGATTTCCTAATTTTAGGATGTCAGGTTACAGGCAAGTTAAAAACTCTGAATTAAAAATTAATAACCACTAATTTTTGCATACTAAAAATATAAGTATGTGCCACTTGTTATGCTGTGTTCCAGGGACACAAAGACAGATAAAAGGTAGTCAGTCTCTGCCTTTACTGGTGGAATAGCAGTTTTTAAATTACCCATTATTTAGTGAAATACAGTCAATAACAATATAAGTGTTCTAAGAAGTATCTGGAAATGTCTGTAATAATGTTAAAATAGCTGCTATATTTTACATTTGACTCACGTAGCTCACTGGTGGAAGAGGTAGTAGACATGGAAAGATGCAACGGTGGGAGAGGTTCCCAAAGTGCTTTATACAGAGTAACGAAAAGATTAGGTTTGTGTTGCAGGAAAGTAAGCCTTTCAAAATAAAATGCAAGATGAAAACAAGAAAATTTATACAGCCCCGACTATTTAAGGGTCATGTGCTAAGCAGAGGGTATTAAAACAAGATTTCCATCTTTCAGGAGCCCATAATTCCATTTTATGTCATACAAACCATTTCTTTCATGTTATTATAATAGGAAAGATAGTAATTCAACTCACTGATGAGGTGCATGAATCATTTCATTCAGTAGAGCTGACCTAAGCTTTCCCTGAAATGGAGGTGAAAAATAAATAAATGTACCCAAAAGACGATCCATCAGTCAACTCTACAAAACCAGTTATTTTTCCAAGGCTGAATAATCATGATCACGTTAAAATGGCTCTTGTCCTTTGTTTTATCTGATCCAGTTTTCTAGCTTCAAGCCAGGCATTTTCAGAGCTCTATAATTTATTAATATCAAGTATCATAATGTCATTAGAACCTCATAAGGATGGTCAAATGAAAGAGCAGAACAAATAATCTTATTTACAATTTAGAATGAAAAAAAAAATAGCTTTATTGGGGTCTAGGACTTATTTCAAGTTGGTAGAATCCATCTAGGAAAGACCGTATCTCAGGTCTGCCAATTCTTGGTCTACAAGCATGAAACTTCAAATCAGTCTTTCACCACTGAAATGAATTTTAGAATCAAATCTGAAAGATAGCATGCAAAATTGAAAGCAAATATGTTAGAGTGAGATTACAGATGTTGTTTCAACATTTAAAAAATATTACTACAGCATAATTTTTACAGTTGCAAGTTTAATTATTAAATTCAATTCCCTCAAATCTTCAGTAAAATTAATTTGGTTTCAAAGAGACTAAGTACTGCCAAAAGTTATAGTAAAAACAATTGAGGAGTAAGAACTACAATCCAGGATGTTTGACTTCTAGCCCAGTTCTCTTTTCGAGACACTGGAAGTGTCTCAAGAGCAACAAATTAAAAACTTTTGGTGGTAACTATACTTTTTTTATCCCCTTCTGGAGAGAGTAATATAAATAAGACATTGTAGGAAAAATAGATATAATTAAAGTTGTTACTGATATAAAGATTTAGACTGATATAAAAATTTCTATTTTAAGCATCCAATAAATAAGTATAAAATTAATATTTAAAGCAATAGAGCTAAAAGCCATGGTATTTTTCTCGCGATTTTGCTTATTTGGGAAAAAATGAAAACACATAACTAAAGCAGTTTTTAAACTACCATTATTTAGTGAAATGCAGTCAGTAACAATATAAGTGCTCTAAGAAGTATCTGGAAATGTCTGTAATAATGTTAAAATAGCTGCCATACTTTACATTTGACTCACATAGCTTATCATTAATATATCAGTGCCTACTATGTGCAAGGGACCTTTCAAAGGACAAAGAAGGGATATAAAGGTGAATCCCTCCAGAGTTCAACAAAAAAGATATGTGTTTAAATTAACATGGTTTCAAGTTTGAGATAACATTTCATTTGCATGGTTTCAAGTTTGAGATAATATTTAAGCTGGCCTTTAAAAATAGGCAGCATTAATGGAAGCAGGGATGAAAGGAGAAGTTAGTATGAGTTAAGGCAGCAAACGAGAAAGTTCCTAGCATATGTAGGGAACAAAGGTTATTTTCAAGGTGGAATATAGGGTGCCCTAAGAGGGAAAGTGGGAAGTAAATTGATGCTTAAATGACAGGGATTGTAGACTTTAATTCATAGGGAATGGGAATCCAAAATGAATCAAAATAAAAATATAATGATTAGTCTAGAAATACTAAGCCATAACACAAAATCTGGATGAAAACATCTAATATTCAACTACAGGCTTAAATTACTAAAAAAAAAAAAAAAAAAAGTTCCAAACTATTGCAGATGTTTCACATAAAACAGTAATTCTATGAAAGATTTTATAACTCATAACTTAAAAAAAATTTTTTTAACCATGGATTTAAGAGTTAATATGGGGTTTTCACAGATTTCTAATGTGAAGAAAAATATATGTATATTTTTCTAAAGTAGAATATTAGATCTTTCTCTAAGAGTATAATGATGACCTAGGCTGGACAGAAGGGAAAAAAAACTATGTAGAAGAGAAGAGTGTAATAATTTTAAGAGGGGATAAAAGAGCAGGAAAGGGATGAGTGCCTTTCAAATCCTCTAGGTTGGTTCCCACGCTGTGGGTTTTTGTTTAACTGATAAAGGGGACAGTTGAGGGGAAGAGACAGTGGATAACAGCATATCATTTGCAGTGGCAGAGATGACTACAAGAATTCATAATATACGATGGTGGTAGTGGAAAGAGAGGGTATGGAGTTAAGCAGGTCTGAATTTCAATGCTAGTCATGTGATCTTGAAAACATTTCTCAACTTCCCCATAGTCCATTTTCTTCTCCTGTAAAATTAGGATAATAAATATTTACCTTACAGGGGAGAATTAGAAAGAGCATAGGAAAGAACTTGATTCAATAAGTGATAGCTCTTCAATAAATACCTTTCATGAAGATCCTACTGTGAGCTTACCACTGTGACTCTGTGGCTTTTAATCTTTGGCAGACTATGGAAGAGATGAATTGTACTTAGAAAGGTGATGAAGGAGCACTTCAAAGCCCCAGTTCAAAATTATCTCCTCATTCTCTCTCTCTCTCTCTCTCTCTCACTCACTCTCCCTCTCACACAAGTACATGTTCACTCTACCAATTAGGAATTTTAAGTTAACAAGATACTCCAGTGTCCTTTTGAGAGGCAGATCATCTTCACACTTGAATGTGATCAGTTCTTTGCGTAGTGAAAAGTTGCTGGGTTCTCTTGGAATTGGAAGAAGGCAATGTGAATTAGGAACTTCTTGAGGGTACTCAGTATGATAGGAAGGTGGGAAGGAAGATGGAGGAAGGTAAGGGGAAACATAGAGAACAAGAAACAAAGAGAAAAGAGGCCATAAATATTAATAAGTAGCAGTTCAAATTTGGACTTTCCCCTTGGACGGGACGAATCTGTTCTGTCCCCTGATAATCTCTTAGGAAGATAATTGACACTTAAGTTTAAAGATAATCTCTTAGGAAGATAATTGACACTTAAGTTTAAATTGTCAAGCCTGTCAGTAGAGAAAAATGTTGAGACAAGTCTCAATCATTTTAGGAGGTTTATTTGCCAAAATTAAGGACGGGTGTGGGGAAAACAGGTCTATGTCTTTCTGGGAAGACGATTTTGAAGGTTCCCAATTTAAAAGGGAAAGGATGGAAAATTGAGAAATACAGTTTTCATGTGGGAGGGTGGCAGGGGGAAAATAGTCATTCGTGCCTTTGTCTGGCTTAGTGAATCTGCACTTTTGCATAAGATAAAATAGACAAACGGGGCAGGCGAGCAATCAGATACGCATTTGTGTCAGGTGGGTAGAGGGGTGACTGCACCTCTAAACATAAGCTATCCATTTACCAGTGTAAATGGTGAATTTTAATAGAAACATTTTAGGGTAAAGATCTTGGAGCTCACTGGGAATCTCCTTGTGGGCAAAGTATCAGAGAGGTGTGTAGCTTTTCATCTGGTAGCCATCTCATTTAGGAACCAAAAGGTAAGGCAGTTTTGCATGACCTAGTTCCCAACTTAACTCTTCCCTTTGGCTTAATGAGTTTGGGGTTCCGAGATTTATTTTCCTTTCACAAGCCTATGGCAAACTCAGATTCCTTCCTTTCATCCCTGTTTCATCAGTTCAGGCTGGTTAGTTCCCCTTTCCAATCCACACAGATAAGACAGAAAAGACAGTGGGAAGCTACGTGTGCAGGACTCCTCTGCGCTCCACTCCATTTAAACTCTCAAGAGAAACTCTTGGATTGTTTTGTGTGTGTTTTTTTCTATTCACCGGTCTTTTAAAGAGGCAATCCCACTTATCCACTTCCACTTCCTAATAAAGAATGCTAAGCTAACTAAGAATTTTCTTTAAATTACGTAGCTATTCAATCACGGTCAGTCATAGTTTATAGTTTTTCCCCACTTCCCAAAGCCTCAGCTTTTAGCTTAGCTCTGGCAGTGATCTGGCTTAAGCTACTGCGACCCAACCCCCACCTTAAACACTTCACAGGCTACTGGCCTGCGGAAAGCTGAGGCTGCCAACTTTGGAGCCTAGGGTTCCCAGGACATCAGGTCAAGCAACTCAGAAGTCCACCCAAGGGCAAATTCCACACATAGTTTCTTCTCTCTTGGGACCAGCGCTTTAACATCTGGGTTAACCAGATCGTGCAGACACGGTAACTAGGCGCAGAAAACAGCTGGACACGTTGCTGGGAGCCCAGACAGAATGTGACCAGTAGTTCTCAGAAACCGCTTCTAAATACCAACGCCAACAGGCTTGTAGCGTCCGAGAGCGGGTAAGTGCAAAAACGAGCATAGTTTGAACCTTTGGGGCCAAATCTGCATTTGTGAGAGCTCCTTTTACTGTTTGTTAAGTTTTGAAATTGGATTTACCCAGAGAGAAGAGTTGCAGAGTGGCAATCGCACCCAAGTAAAACTAATATTTGCACTCACACACTCCCCGGATTCTTCACAAACAGGGATGGAAGAAGAAACTTAGGAAGTTCAAGTTTAGCATTAAAATAAAGGACCCAACACCAAATACTCCGAGCACCTTCTTTACGGAGCTCATTCGCCCAGAGCGTCTCACAGCTTAGTGCGCCTGCGCCCGCAAGACCTGCGGCCCCGCCTCTCCGCTGGGGACGTGAGACGTGCGACTGGACGCGGGACGCGGGCTGCGCATGCGCCTTCATTACATCAGCCGGCTTCTCCATGCTGCCAGCGGGAGCGGTGGAGAAGAAGCTGTTCGCCGTTGTGTCTCCCGCGCCTGTTAGGCGCAGCACGCCCGGAAACCCAGAGAGGAAGAGATAGAGGAAGTGTTCCCCTCGGCTGTATGAGTAGAAGCAAGAGTGTCTTCTTCCCGCCAGGCAAGTACCCATAGGAACCGGGCCCCACCCCCTTCCCGGCCTACACTCCCATCCCCTCTCCCTGGGCGGAGGTGAGACCTCCTTGGCTCCTCTGGGTCAGTCACTGAGCCCCTGCTAGGCCATGAAGCTCGTAAGGAAGAACATAGAGAAGGACAATGCGGGCCAGGTGACCCTGGTGCCCGAGGAGCCTGAGGACATGTGGCACACTTACAACCTCGTGCAGGTGGGTGACAGCCTGCGCGCCTCCACCATCCGCAAGGTGCAGACCGAGTCCGCCACGGGCAGCGTGGGCAGTAACCGGGTCCGCACTACCCTCACTCTCTGCGTGGAGGCCATCGACTTCGATTCTCAAGCCTGTCAGCTGCGGGTTAAGGGGACCAACATCCAAGAGAATGAGTATGTCAAGATGGGGGCTTACCACACCATCGAGCTGGAGCCCAACCGCCAGTTCACCCTGGCCAAGAAACAGTGGGACAGTGTGGTTCTCGAGCGCATCGAGCAGGCCTGTGACCCAGCCTGGAGCGCTGATGTGGCGGCTGTGGTCATGCAGGAAGGCCTCGCCCATATCTGCTTAGTCACTCCCAGCATGACTCTCACTCGAGCCAAGGTGGAGGTGAACATCCCTAGGAAAAGGAAAGGCAATTGCTCTCAGCATGACCGGGCCTTGGAGCGGTTCTATGAACAGGTGGTCCAGGCTATCCAGCGCCACATACACTTTGATGTTGTCAAGTGCATCCTGGTGGCCAGCCCAGGATTTGTGAGGGAGCAGTTCTGTGACTACATGTTTCAACAAGCCGTGAAGACCGACAACAAACTGCTCTTGGAAAACCGATCCAAATTTCTTCAGGTAAAACAATCTTACGCAGGGATAGTTAAGAATGGGTAGAGGGATTTGAATAAACTACTCCTAAAGTTTTAAAACTAGGAAAAATGAGAGGAGAAAAGTCTTTACTTACCTGGGATTATCATGAGATAATGAAGTAAAAAGAGAATGTTAAATGATTAAGTAAACTTTGCTGAAGTCCTTAAACATATAAAGCCTTATTAGTGCTTTTGGCTTTAAGCCTTTGTGGGCTGATTAATGGGTGTTCTAAGAGATTATTTTGCCTAACTTTTGTAATTGTGATTCTAGGTACATGCCTCCTCCGGACACAAGTACTCCCTGAAAGAGGCCCTTTGTGACCCTACTGTAGCTAGCCGCCTTTCAGATACTAAAGCTGCTGGGGAAGTTAAAGCCTTGGATGACTTCTATAAAATGTTACAGCATGAACCAGATCGAGCTTTCTATGGACTCAAGCAGGTAGAGAAGGCCAATGAAGCCATGGCAATTGACACATTGCTTATCAGTGATGAGCTCTTCAGGCATCAGGATGTAGCCACACGGAGCCGGTATGTGAGGCTGGTGGACAGTGTGAAAGAGAATGCAGGCACCGTTAGGATATTCTCTAGTCTTCACGTTTCTGGCGAACAGCTCAGTCAGTTGACTGGAGTAGCTGCCATTCTCCGCTTCCCTGTTCCCGAACTCTCTGACCAAGAGGATGATTCCAGTTCTGAAGAGGATTAATGATTCAAATTAAAATTGAGACAATCTTGTGTCTCACTCCTAAACTGTTACAGTACATTTCTCAGCATCCTTGTGGCAGAAAGCTGCAAGAGTGGCACTTTTTGATTCATACAGGGATTTCTTATGTATTTGGTTACACTAGATATTTAGTGATTGGCACGTCATGTATTTAAACAATAAACTAAAAGGAAATAATCTCCACGTACTACCATTTTTATTAATTGGATAATTTTGTATAGGAATAATGAGTTATTTGTAGTACTTGGAAACAGAAAATGTGTATTTAATGACAGTGCCTATACAGTATGTTGTTTGGGATAGATCACGAAATTTCACACTGCATGCTTTGAAACAGTTTTCCATAGAAAAAGTATTTGCTATCTTATCCTCAGTTTACATCATTTAATTCTGCGTGGTATTCTTGCATTGCATTTAATGATCTCTCTTCTCCCCACCTCCACACACTGCATTTTTTAAAAAAAATTTAAGGAGTTTTACTATTTTAAATGATTGCCATGCAATTAGTAGACTCACAAGTTTTAAATATTTTTCTTAAAACATGTTAAACCAATCATGTTGACAGGAAATGCTTAGTTTTGTTTTGTTGTCTTTACAATTAGTCATATTTGATTTAGAGGGTCACTTAATAAGTTATTTTTAGATTTTAGAGCTTTGATCTGCTAGGGATTGTCAAAATAATCTTTTTGAGGTATCTTTATATTTTAAATTAGACTAAATTAATGTGATTTGCTGTTATGTGGCTGATTAGTGGCAAAGCTGGAAGTCGTTTCCAATCTGGACTTTAGTTCTTTGCACCAAAGCATGCCATATTATTTATTTATTTGCTTGTCAAAGTTATACTTAATTTGTCTGTGGCATTAATCTGGGTTTGCACTTTTTTATTGGACTATTTTAGGTGTGAAGGAGCCTGTTCGAAAGTTTAAGTCACATGTCTAGTATATGACAGTTGACTTAAACTCCAGTACTCTATACTGTAATTATAGAATTGTGTGAATACCTCCAAGTTTAAAATACTCTCTTTTTTAAAGTATTTTTGGTGCACATTTCTAAAAGTTGAGGAAAGATCCTCAGAAATGGAATTGTTTCTTGACCTTTTGCAAACCTCAATTTAGCAAAATCATTAGAAACGATCTAATAGTGATGATTCAGTTTGTAATTGCTGGATCAGTCATGCCTACTTCAAGTAGTAATACTACGTAAACTTTTGCCTGTCTTTCCTGTGTCTGTGGGCCTTCTTCCTAGTGTAACAGACTTGGGGATTTCTTGTAAACTTCCTAACTAGTCTGAACCTTTTTATTTCTTTTTGGCAACTGACACTTCCCTATACTTTAAAAATCACATATTTATATTTTTATAAATCTGCCTCATAATTTAAAAATAATTGCGATTGTCATTTCATTATAATTCCATGAGTATCTTTAAAATACTATTCAGATATGTTACTAAATAATAGGAATATAGAAATTGAAGCCACTGAAATTCTTAAACTTGGAACCTGATAATTATTTTCAGTAAGGATTTGGAGATTTCTGGACATTTATTACTCTCATAATCTATGCAGTACTGCAGTGAAACCTAATAAATATAGCCAATACATGTTTGGCCATAGGTTCTCAAATTTAGCTACCTGTTCACCTCAACTTGAAAGCTCTTAAAACCCTAAGTGTCCAGGTTGCAGCCCAGACTAATTAAATAACCATTTATCCCTAGAAATGTTTTTATTGTTAAAAGCTACACAGATGATTCCAATAGGCATCAAGGCCGAGAGCCACTGATTAAGATTCTCTTCAAAAGTATGGTCCATAAACCAGCAGCATCCCTGAGAGCTTGTTAGAAACTAGAATTCAGGGCTCTTTTGTAGACATGCTGAGACAATCTACCTGTACCAACATCTCCAGGTGATTCCTGCATGTAATAAAATCTGATAAACAAAGGCAATAGGTTATTCTGTGCCGGGAGGAGTCACCAGTCAGAAAAAGATTTAAGTATTGAGGTATTTCAACAGAGTTAACTGGCCATACTCAACTATCTATAAAACCTCTATAAATGTGTGTTTTTTATGTCTATGAATTATTTAATTAAATAAAATTTAACTCATTTTTAAGAAATTACAGTTTCTGTTATCAAGAATAGAATTCTTACTAGATCATAGGTGAAAATATCAGAATAATGATAGGCACTAATTAAAAATTCAAATAATTTGACTTTTCTAGAAGACAAAATGAACAAGTCTTTGGAAAGCATATACGGTAGTCTAATTCCAACTGCTACTCATTAAGTACTGGATATGCGATTAAAAACCCTATCAATAATAACTCCAATGTACCTTCTCTAATGTACTGTACATTTCCATTTCCTATCATGTGCTTACAAACAGATTTGCTATGTATGCCCACTAAACTCAGTGAATAAGAAGCTTGCACATTATTTCATTTTGCTATAGATATGCTGCATATCAAATGACACTTAGCTACTCCTGATCTTCCATTTATATGTTAAATGCCCAAGATTGTTGATCCTGGATTTCATTTTCATTACCTTCTTAGAAACAAGTTGGATCTTTCTTCTCCCCGATGCCACTAGAGTAGCTTTGTAAAGCTCATTTTTCTTTATCTTTACATAGTTTCTAACTTTAGTTTCCTTTTTCAGTCCCCCTGACTAATTCTTTTAACCTCAAATTATCTTTAACAGATATTACTAACTCTGTAATTCATATATTCTGGAACTGAAATTATCTTTGTTCCTAAACAACCGAGTTTACAGATGAAACGGTCTGTACCTTAATTCCCCATAATAGCAGCTCTTATTTGGGAAAGGATTATAGTACATTTAAATCATATGGTTTTTCAAGCAAGTTAAGACTGGCTATTTGTGTTTAGTATCAGAATATGTTAAATTATAAATTGAATAGTTTCTGAAGTGATACTAAGGGCTTAAGGAAAGATGAACCCTTTTGCTTAGAGCCACAGCTTAAATATGGGATGTCCATATTTATGTTACACTAACCATTAAGAGTAATATATTTAATTCTGTCCATTTTTTTGGTGCCTTTGAACCAGTCACTGGGCTGGGTTAGGAGAAGACAAGCATGTAAGCAAATTGCGGTTACAAGTGACTTGTACAAAGTGTGTAAAAAGACACTGTACTGAAAGGGGTCACTTTTAGGAACTTTATAGACCAAGGATCAGTAAGTTTGCCTAAAATGGGAAGAAGAAATAAGGAAAAATTAAGTGATAAGTTGGGGAGGGGATGTGTGCTAATCACCTTAGAACCTCCTTACCACAAGAAGGAGTTTGGATTTGACCATTATGAGAAACAAGTGCCAAGCTTAAGCAGGAGAATAGCATGATAAACTACATTTGACAAATAGCACTATTTGGCAGCATCAAGGATGGATTGGAGGAGGCAAGACTGAAGGCAAGAAGACTGGTTAAAAGAATGCATATTAGGAAGATATGAGAGAAAAATGATAATGGCCTGATCAAAGGCAGCAACAATGTTCCTTGCAATAGGAATGAACAGAAGTCAATAGGAGATACCAAGAGATGGGATCAAAAGAACATGAGTGCAGATTATTGTTAAGAGTTATGGAAAAAGGTAGAATCCAAAGGTAAATCTCAGATTTCTTGAGTGGTAGGAGAGATGATGACACAAAATGGAATTTAAAAAATGGTAATTAGAAAAAATGTTTATGGGGTGATTAAATTTACTAAAAGATTTTTTTCAGGATTCCCATTCTGCAGTGATTAGCAAGCCGTAGCTCAATCAGGCCAACCAGTTACTGCTACTGGACCCTGTAGCCTTGTGTTCTCTATCCTAACAGTATCTCTGATTTGCCTCAGCTGACATTTGCTTCACTCCTCTTTGATTCCCTGAAGAACCACAAGAGTCCGAACTGTGGCATAAATTTTGCAGTTTGATTTACATCATTATTAATTATTTGAGAATAATTTCTTTCAAAAATTGATTTTGACCAGCTCATAATTTTGCTGGTAGATCCTTTTTAAGTAAATGAGTTCTTCAGCAGTGAGGAGCAACTAAAGTGAAGCGTTGAAGAGCAACTTAAAAAAGAAATATTCCAATAAAGTTGGTAAAATGCTCAGTAAAACGATTTTCTTCCAATTAGTGTCAGCATATTTAAACTTTGTGGTGTGATTCAGTTTATATACTCTGAGATTTAGTGTTTTAGAGAAGTGCTCTTCAAGATTTTCCTAATGTATCATATGTATCTCTCATGAATTGAATTGATTTAGAAATTTAATGTAAAAGTGTTACTACAAAGCCAACATGCTTTATAAAGGAGTTATGATGCAATTATAATATTTTTGTGAATCAATGATGCCTTTTTAGGAAAAGATTCAGAAGTCAAAAATGCAGCTATAGAAAATAAAATCTATAATTATAGTCTTGGATTTAACAAGGAGAACAATCAGGAGTTACTAAACATAGTCATCAAGTAGTAGGTAAACTTCACTTAGAAATAAAGCAATTAACCAGGTTCAGTAAAGAGAAACTTATTTAGGTTAAAAATACCATTCAAAAACTTTGGGAGAAGGTATTTGTTAATGGAGGTACCTTCTTGAGTGGCGATGATAAAATCTCATTCATTGTTTTTCTTTATATAGTAAGAATTAGTCCTTTAAGGAAGTATGTGATATATATCACCATCTGTATTCTCATCCATATTTTATAGTATTAGTAAATTTCCAAGAATAATCGGTAAAATAGCCCTTTATTTTGCAGTATTTAATATCTTTATTTTCAATAACATGTTATTATATTGTATTGAGATAAGTAACACTGAGTAACACATTGGAATATTATTAATGTTTAAATGAGAAATGAATGAGTTTCTGTAAGAACAAACACCTTTGTGTGTAGTATTATAGTTGCATACAAATTTGAGGCTGCAGTGTTTGCTTTTTACAAGGAATATTTTAACTCTATAATAATTGGCATTGATATGGGAAGGTCTTAAATTTTCAGATTACAGTTGCTAAGGATGATAACATTTATGATAAATTGTGGGGACTTGGATATCAGTTTTCTTTTAAATTTCCTTTCTTTATTTCCTAAAATTGCCTACATTAAAACCCCATTCTTTAGAATGTTAGTTCAATGGAAATACCTGTTTTCTATAATGTCAGAGATTTAAGGAATTTAAAGCTTTTTTATATTTGGGTGCCACATTTGATTTCAAAATACCTGATACTGAGGCAAGAGCAATATTTGCCAAGTAGCAAATACAAGAGCAAAATGTTTTGGCAGTCATATTGCCTGGCCATGCCCAGAGTTGATACTACTGTCCCCACTCCAGGAATGGACAACTTGTTATAACAAAAATAACTGTGTGCTTAAGTGTCAGGTCTTATGGTAAGTACATTAAAATGCATTAGTCTTTCAAGAACCCTGTTCAAAGGGTTTTGTCATTACTATTTTCTGATGCAAAAAAATGAAATTAAAGAAGGTCAAATAATTTATCCAAAATCATATAGCTAGTGGATGTGATGAGGTGCTCCCTCAGCCAATACCCTAAAAAAACCTAAGAAGGCCAATTCTTCTCGGCTTTCAGTTTGGAGTAGGCAAACATGTATCTAAAAATAAAAATAAATTATTTGATGACACTGAATTTCACATAATCAGCCAAAGTTTATGCAACCATTTTTTAAATGTTTTTACTCTATTATTTAGTCATCTCTCATGAAAAGTCAGGAACTCAATTCGATGGTCTTCTAATTTACCTGGATCATAGTGGAGAATTAGAAAAAAAACAGAAAATGTGGCAAATCTATGTATTAAAGCAATCCCTTCAAGCATTACCCAGCATCTGTTTATTGTTATTTCACACCTAGTTTTAGCAAACTTTCTTTAATTTTAAACCTACAAATAAGTCATGCACTATTTCAACAAACTTGATTTTTTTTGTTTGTTTGTTTTTGAGACAGAATCTCGCACTGTCACCCAAACTGGAGTGCAGTGGCATGATACCACATCACTGCAACCTCCACCTCCTGGGTTCAAGTGATTCTCCTGCCTTAGCCTCCCAAGTAGCTGAGATTACAGGCCCCTGCCACCACATCCGGCTAATTTTTTGTGTTTTTAGTAGAGACAGGTTGCACTGTGTTTGTCAAGCTGGTCTCAAACTCCTGACCTCTTGATCCATCTGCCTCGGCCTCCCAAAGTGCTGGGATTACAGGTGTGAGCCACCACACCTGGCCAACAAACTTTTTTTAAATGAAGCACCTTAAGTAGCTAGAACTATGCTATCCTGAGTATGCAAGGATCAATTAAGACAGTTTCCCCTGCCTTTAATCAGGAAATTAGATACGAGCAGTAGATGACCATAGGTAGCCAAGTTGACAGAACTGACAGCAGTACAAAGTGACAGCTGATAGTGGGAGTGGATCCTAAAACATCATCAAAAGCAAAAAGCCTAGGCTATTATAGGGTATTTCACTGGGGCTTGAGAATGTTACTGAGGACAATACCAGTACCTGATATTCACGTTGAGGGAAAGATTAAATTACATTCAGTGTATTATGTTAAATAAGTCAAATAAATGTAATGTCTTTCAAAATTATTTTCATTCAAAAATAGTGGTACTTAAAAAAATCTTTAGCTGTCATACCTAGAATGACAGTTCCAGATAACCAGAATTTTACTATGCCTTAATAATCTCAGTAATAAAACTCAAATAATTGTTGAAGGATGAATTTTTGTTAAGGAAAAAAAATCCCAAACATTTTAGTTGTACAACTTATTCAGAGGCAGAAGGTCCTTCTGAGTTCAAGTCTAAGTTCCAAAAGTTTTATGTCTGGAATTTTTCTTCAAGTCCTAGTGTAAACATTGACTAGAACTTTTTGTTTGACACCATTGTGAAAAATTGCTCTGTGGATAGAAAACATTTTAATCTTGGGTTTCAGCTCATTTGATCTGATGACCATAATTTATAGTTTATTTTTCCTCCCCAAGTGTGTTGTTGACTATGGTATAATTCCTTTTTTTTCTTTCCTGTCCCCCCCCCCTTTTTTTTTTTGATGAGTTTGAAGAGGAAGATTAAAATACATTTCAGTATATAGCTCTGAATCACTTAGAATCATAAGAGGTTAAAGCTGTAAGGAACTTTATATGTCATCGGACCTAGTTACTTCATGACACATGTAAAGCAGCCCACAGAGGGTTGGTAACAGGAGTTTTTCACAGGGTCCACATTCCTGATACATCCAATTCCAATGTCACCTATTTTTTGTTACATATTCATATTGACTCATTTGAGGTAGAGGAACACGCAACAATGCGACATTCAAAAATGCCTTAAATTCTCCTTATTTATTAAATTATCATCATCTTGTGGCAAGGCAGTTTTTCTCTAATGGCGTTGCTGAGACTCAACCCCAGTTTTGAAGCTTGTTCATTCCTTAAAGGAGTATTTATATTTCCTTAGAGAAAGACTCTTCCTGCCTTTCTTCTTCTGAGAGCCATTTCATTATTCTGAAAATCATGTACTGAGTACCTGCTATGTGACAGGCACTCTAATTGCCCCCAGTGATTGAAGGTAAAGAAATATCATAATCCCTTCCTTGCAAAAAAATACAGTCTATAATGAGGAACAAATGGTAAAGCAGTAGTCACAGCAGTGCAACCTGGCACAGGAACAAGGGAGCTCAGAGAGCTTCTAACTCAGCCTGGCTTTAGCGAGGAGGTGTTGTCAGGGTTTAAACTGGCAATTTCCAGAAGCCCACACTGATCTTCCATTACTTTCTAGAGAGATCAGGTAAAGGGACCTCCTCTTTTAAGGCCTCTTAACTTTCTTTTCCTGTTTTTGTTTTTGTTTTTTGGTTTTTTTTGCAAAAGAATCTTGCTCTATCCCCCAGGCTGGAGTGCAGTGGTGTGATCTCAACTCACTGCAACCTCCACCTACTGGGTTCACGTGATTCTTGTGCCTCAGCCTCCCTAGTAGCTGGGATTACAGGCACATGCCACCACGTCCTGCTAATTGTTGTATTTTTAGTAGACAGGGTTTTACCACGTTGGCTAGGTTGGTCTCGAATTCATGACCTCAAGTGATCCACCCGTCTTGGCCTCCTAAAGTACTGGGATTACAGGCATGAGCCACTTCACCTGGCCTCAACTTTACTTTGGTAACATTTTTCTTCTACATAGTGGTCTCTGTAATCCCTGATCTCTCTAAATGTTAAATATTTACTGTGGAGTCAACAAACCTGAGAGGAGACATCATGGAGAAGGAGATTCCATTATCTCCTACCCTCATAAGTAAATGAAAAAGGTGTAAGTGGAATCAAATACCAACTAGGGACCATGACCGAAAGGACTCTGAAAGATTGCGGAACCTTTGTATAAAAGTATCCATGTTTTTGTTTTCTCCTCTGGTTTCTCACGTGACTAAGCACTGACTGGTTAAACCAGAAAAGGAAGCTTAGCTTCTTAGGTTTTTAGGACAGCAAAGAAGGGGATGGTGACAGGGGAGCTTGAGGCATTCTGTCCCTTTCCACAGCCATTCATGGAAGAAAGAATGTCCAGGATTGACTGGATGGTGGCAGCCACCTCAGGGAAAGGGTAACTGACTCCTAGGGACTGAAGTTAGGAAGAAAGAAGTGACAGGGAGCTAGCTGGGGCCTGGGGAAGGCCCTGGGGCTGGACAGTAGAAAGACCCACTGGGGTCTTTTCTGTTTTTTTTTATTCAACATTTCGTCTTCGGTTGTAAACCTCAGGAAAACAACTTTAACAAACAATAAGAACTACCCTCTTAAGTTGTTCATTTTACTAAATGACCAACGTGGATTGGGTGTGGTAGAAGGAAAGAACATTTTCTGCAGAAGGGAGGAAAAACCACAATCCATTTTATGAGGACAAATGAACTCTGGGAATAGTTCTCTGACCCTTTGTGTGTCCGTCGTGTTCTCATCCTGAACTGAAAGGAAATGGGATAGCATGTGGAATGTGGGAAAATGCGAAGAACTGAGGCAGAATTCACTATCTGCCTCATTAAATGCACTAATATCTTTTCAAGAGAATGAGCCTGTTATCACCACACTAAATTTCTCACTCTGGGCCTAACTCCTTATCTAAAACTTAATAGAGCTTAATAAGTGTTCAGATTTTTTCTGTCTTTCTGGGAATCGTTTTCACCTTTTTCTCTGATCCTGTACTTTCCCTAGGTCAGAGTAAAAAATAATGGAAAATGGAGTAAGTAGGTAGGAAATGTGAGAAGGTCAAGGCCTTTTTATAATGGTTCTTTGTAAATGTAAAAGTTCTTAGATTTGTATTTCATGCAGATTCACATATGTTCTTCTAAATGAATTAGAAATTTTAATTGTGAGGATCGAGAAAGCAGTGCAACCCGCTTTCACATTTGCATGAAATTTAGGACTTTAATGCAAAAGGATGAAACATCATGAAAGGATGTTGCACACCAAAAATTACAAAATAATTCAAATATTATTTGCTACAGTTATCAAAGATGATAATATTAGCATTTGCAAGAACATTGCATTTGTGAATAACCAAGTGTGATACAAGGAAGATGTCATTCTCAGAGGACATTATATGAGAACTGGCCCGTGACTCATGAGACTAGGCCCTGCCACTAGATTTTATGACTTGAGGAAGTCATTTCATCTTTTTGAGACCTGGTTTCTTCATCTGCAGAATGAGGAAAGAAAGATGATTCTGGGTTTCATAATCTCTCTGATTCTACTTGGTGTAGTAACAATAACTGCTTGTTATTTTTGTGATCGTGTCTTTCCAGTAAAATAAATCTTTAGTGACTCTCAGGTTTTAAAAGAATCTATGTTGCACCCTATTTTAAAAGCTGCCAGATTTGGGGTTTGGCTGACTGCTAAGGAGAGCAGCCTGCTAGAAGGAACAAATTCCAGAGCTGAGGGTCATTTATTTGGAATGCTTTGCCTAACACTCCCCTATTTTTAAAGTTGCTGGGGGCCTTTAAACTTGAACATGGGGTGGGAGGACAATTGCTTAAACCACTTTGTCAATACATGCACAAAAATCTTGAGGTTTACAAATATTTTTAATAGTTTGCCACATTCCAGTGGCATGCCAAGTTACAGAGTCCTGCTACTTTTCTTCTTGTTATTTTCCTCCCCTATCAACTTTGCTCACCCTCCCAAAGAAATAGGCAATGAGAAAAAGCAGGTCTTCATATTTACTGGAATGCTCTTGCCATTTGGCCAGTGGTTTCCAGACCAGGCAGCACTAGTCACCTAGGGAGTTTTAAAATCAAAGTGATGCCTGAGCTCTACCTCAGCTAAGTCAGAATATTTGGGAAAGGAGCCCAGGCATCTGTACATTTTAAAAGCTCCCCAGGTGCTTCTTATCTGCAGCCAGGTTGCACCAGCAATGTCATCACTGAGTAGGCCTATTGTCTTGAATGTGTTCTGTGACCACAATACCAATCAGCTATCTGGTTAAGAACAGAGATGGAAAGGCAAGTGTGGTGGCTCACGCCTGTAATCCCAGCACTTTGGGAGGCCGAGGCGGGTGGACCACTTGAGGTCTGGAGTTCAAGACCAGCCTGGCCAACGTGGTGAAACCCCATCTCTACTAAAAATACAAAAATGAGCCGGGCTTGGTGGCGGGCACCTGTAATCCCAGCTACTCAGGAGGCTGAAGCAAGATAATCTCTTGAACCCAGGGGTGGTGGGGGCAGTGGGGATCAGCGCAGAGGTTGCAGTGAGCCAAGATCACGCTGAGCCGAGATCGTGCCATTACACTCCAGCCTGGGCAACAAGAACAAAACTCCGTCTCAAACAAAAACAGAAAAAAAAAAAAAAAAGAGATGGACATAGACATTCTGAAAAGGCAACTTTAAAAAGTTGAGGAGAATGTATTTTTTTAGTTTTAATGCCTCACTGTGGGATTTGTCTACACATTTATGTATTTTAAAATTACTATCATAAATTTACAATTAGTACCAACACTGATCAATCTGTGACTATGTATTGATGCCATTTACATGCATATATGTTGCTAGATACAATGGGAGGGGGCCTACAGAAAGGTAGAGAACCCAGTTCCCACCCACTCCTTAAAGCTGATGATCATTTTAGGATGTAAGAACCGTGTAAGACAGGACACAAAAATCACACCTGTTACAGAGATTAAAAGCTAATATCACTGAGAACAGGAAGACATTACAATCAGCTAGAATCACCTTGGGAGATGGTACTTGGATCAGGGCACCCTTTGTATGATTTTCACTTATCTGGTGTGTAAGGACGTTAGCTCTGGACTAGAAAATGTTGGATCTCCCACAGGTGAGCTCTCTGACCTTGGGCAACTCATGTTACCTTTATGATCCTGAAATTTAGCTTTGTGAGCTCAATCTGTAAAATGAAAAGATGATAAAACTGTTCTCACAGAGTTGCAAGGAGTAAGTGATACGATGTAAGCAAAATACCTGTAAGTTCCTGAGAACTCAAGTTCATTTTGTTCCGCCTTATTGCATTGTTTTTGCCATGTATACCACTTGGACAACAGATCAACCATAGAAATATGATGCAGAAGATCTGCCTCATGCCTGTTCCTAACATAAATCTCTCTCTACCAAAGCTTTCTGTCAGAGATTGTATTCAAACCAGAACAAGTGGACCCACTCGGTCCAGAGTTACCCTCAGCATGAGACGGGCTACCCAGATGGTTCTCTGTCTTTATATTTTTATTTCTTTAAATCTGGGTATATATGCATATCCCATGTCAAAGCACAGAGGATTTGAGGTGAAGGACCCATTTTGTGAGTTATACACGCAAATGAAGAGGAGTATAGAAGGGCACATTTCAGTTGTAATGTTCATGCCAGGAATAGTAACCTCTTCAGGGATGCCACTGAGTACACACTGAATACTAGGAGGTCCTGACTCTGCTTATGGGAGCCTCAGAAACTCATCCCTGAGACTAGTTCTGTAGCATCCATGACCCACATTAAACTTCCAATCAAGTAAAATTAATATTAGCTACAGGTTAGGTGTTAGGTATTGTCTTTCCCTCCATTAAGCATCTTAATTCCTATGGTACCCATTATTATGATTTGAATCTCCTTCCTTAACTTCTTAGCCTTCTATGCCTGGGTGTTTCGGCCATCTATAAGTCATAAGCAAACTACAATTATCTTGCTATTTCTAAGTTACTTGCAAACAACAGGAACCAAGTCTGGTGATACAAGAAATGAAGGCATTTTCTGGAATAAGGTAAAGGGGCTCAGATAGGAGCAAAGAGAGGAAGGCACAGTCAGAACCCTGCTATTGAAATCACCTGTGGAAGGCAATGCAGCTGATGTGGAAGGCAATGCAGCTACCCCCAGATAACCATCACCAATACACTGGAGCTTCTGAGAGACTCAACCAGAGCTTCTGAGAATAATCTCTGAGTGTGAAATCAGATTTGCTATTGAAAAGTCACATGCCCACATTCTATGGACCAGGAGGCAGGATAAGGGACTATTCTACATGCCTACATCTCCTCCTCTCATCCCCATCTCCTATGTGTCTTCCCCTGCCAGGAAGAGTTTGTGAATTCTAGATAGCCAAAACAAAAGAAAATATTCACTAACCATTTTAAAGGCGTGGAAGTAAGAGAACTGACATTTACCAAATACCTTGCAAAAGCCAGCCCTTGCATTGCTATTAGGGGAACTGGTACACCGTGCTGTTATTAATATCTTATAGTCAGATTGGCATTGTTCAAATCCCAGCTCAGCCACTTGCTGGAAGAAACAATGATCATGCTGAGCCTGGACCGGCAGGGCTCCAGAGCCTGATGACATATCACTATTTGACGTGGCCCTGTAGGACTGATTCCACTTCTCTTTAGTCTCAGGCTTTAATTCACAATGAGTTGTTTTTTGGTTTGTTTGATTTTGTGGTGGAGTCTGGCTCTGTCACGCAGGCTGGAGTGCAGTGGCACGATCCTGGCTCCCTGCAACCTCAGCCTCCTGGGTTCAAGCCATTCTTGTGCCTTAGCCTCCTAAGTGGCTGAGACTATAGGCATGCAACATCTTGCCCAGCTAAATTTTGTATTTTTAGTAGAGACGGGTTTATCTCCATGTTGGCCAGGCTGTTCTCACTCCTGACCTCAGGTGATCCGCCTGCCTAGGCCTCCCAAAGTGCTGGAAATACAGGCATGAGCACCACGCCAGCCCACAATGAGTTTTTAACTCTTAATGTTCCTTATCAGACATGCCAGTTTCTAAGGAAAACAAACTACATCCCTTTCAGGCTTCATATCTGCTTAGAAAAAAGCATAATCCTATAAATTACCTAATTATATAAATGAATTGAGTAATACAAAATTATTTTTCCTTTTCTCTGACTTTTTTCTGAATAAATTACCTTAAACTTGGCTTCAGTTTGCTCATGAGCTCCTGATATTTGAACAAGTTGTCTGATTCCTGAACAGAAAAGAATGTGTCCTCTGCACATTCTGAGAGGTATTAATAAAAAGAAAAAGAATCAGTCCTATTGATAGATTTTAAATGGCTCATTTAAGTACTAAAAGTTTGTCAGTCTCTAAATTTTCAGCCTGGGAAAATCTCAGCAAGGAATTTGCTATTAGTCCTGATGCATCATGGAAGTACAGGAAACTCAGTCTCTACAGACTCAGGTCTCCCTGGGGTCACCTCAGGCCACTTACATCTCTTATCTCTGCTTTTCTCCAGCTTACAGTTGGTTCTGGAATGAAATGGAAGTCAGGAAAGAGGAAGATGATGTTTTACTTCCCTCCTCCCAACACACACTTGTCTTTAGCCTAAACATTGTTTTCCAATCCAGCTGTCAAACTTCAAGTATGGAAGAGCAGGAGAAAAATCAGCTAGCAAATATATCCAGATTTCCTGCTGGGCACCTAATGCTAAGCAGGGTAGCCCAAAAACATTTAACCAAAAAATAAGATTCACCAGGGTTTTTACTCTCCTAAAGTAAAATCTAAATTTGGAGGTGAGCCAAAGTTAAAAATATAAAAATATAGCAAGTGTTTCTCTCCTACTTTCCTAGGGTTGCCAGGTTTTTGGAGCTGGAGGTGGGGGAAAACAGTAAAGGACACATACTTAGTATACAATGTTCAAAATAGTGAATGGAACATACTTGTTCTAAAAATTTACTTGCTGATGATCTGAAATTCAAATGTAAATGTGTATCTAGCAACCCTACATCCTGATATTCACCTTTTTCACTCCCCTGGCCGTGACTGGCTTGGGCAGGAGAGATCTTTGCTTGGGTAGATGTTGGGAGGAGCCTTGGTGAATATATTCCTGCCCAGGATTGGTCTTGGCTGTAGTTCTGGAGCCTTTGTTGGCAGAATGGAGAAGGGCTGATCTCCTTCCCTAGGTTTGGAAAACACTGGTCTAAGCCTTTCAACAATAGTCTTGAATGTAAATGAGTGTCTACTTAGCAATGATCTTTTCCAGATGATTCTTATATCGTAAAATAATGTTACTTCAATAAGGTGTTAATTATAAGACATCCTTACAATAATAGTAGTTGGGGTTATGATGTGATTTGATAATATGAGATTCTCTTAAAAAAATAAAATTAGTAATATGTGACTACAACTGAGTCTATAATCCTAATAAATTAAGGAAGCTCAATTTAAAATGTATAACTAAACAGAAACTAAGTCACAAAAACCCTTTGATGACAGGAGTAACATATAACAGGGAGACAGTATTAAGCAGTAGCTAAGGGTGAAGGCTATGGAATTAAACCTACCTGTGTTCAATACCTCTAACACTGATTATTTTGGTGACTTACTGAAGTTTCCTCACCTGCAAACTGAGTTACAAACTATTGTTTTTTTCTAACTAATTGAAATTATTAACACTTTTTATGATACCTGGTTCAGAGTAAATGCTTAAAACATTTTACCTATTTTATATGCTAAATTTAAACTTAATCTTTTTGGGACTTAATATATATCCATGTACATTGAGGATATTTTAAATTCAGAAAGTAAACCAATATGCCAGCAGAAACAAAGCAGATATTCTTGTTTTCAAATAAAGACCATTTCTGTATGAGAAAGATGAAAAATAACAATGTCTTAGAGATAGTTGAATGTTAGCCACTCACAGTCACAGGTTTAAACCACAAAGTTAGTGTTTATTTTTATTAATCTAAAAAAATGTTCCCAGCCATGGCATGAAGTTTTTCGGTTGCCCCAAAACCCACATAAACACATTAGAAACTTTCATTCTTAGGGAGGGATACGGAGGCTGGGAGCTACTGAATGGACATTTTGTTAGTTAAGGGCTCACTCACAGGCTGAGGAAGTGTTGAATAGGTCCACTATTAGCCACACTGGCCATACCTCTCTTAGAGATTGGGGTTCTGGTTACCAATGAAGGACCGTGTGGCCATATCCAGAGGGGTGGAGCAGATTTCAGGGATCATTGCCTGGTACAACTCCTCCCAGAATCCCTGAGGTATAACTTTCTCGGGGAGTTAGCAAAACACTTTTCTAACACTCCACATTTCTGGAGCATAGTGAGTATACTCTCCTCCAGGCCTTTTCACTTTTATCCAGAAACACAGGGAGAATAATAAAAGTCTGTCTGTATTATGAGTGGCTACAGCAGGTGGGGGTTTTCTTTGCAGTAATATTTTCAAGTAGTATCACCTAGCAGCTGGATTCCTTTGCCTTAACAGAATTGGCACCCTAAAAGCAAAAGAGATGGAAGCACTGGGGGTGATAAACTGTGTCAGTTTGGAATCAGTTTAGAACAGTTTAAAACATCTCAAACTTGTCACATTCAAAAGCTTTCAATGCTATCCACTAAGGAATCATATTTGAGGAATTTTTTCCATTAAACATTTCGTCTGGCTTAAACTCAGTAAGATGTTAATCTTTTCAAAACTTGTTTTTCTTTCTTACTTTTTGTAAAAGTCTAGTTTAATATAACAAAAGGGCTGAATACAAGAAGTAGAGTAGAAAGTGTCCTGGGCTTGGTTTCAAGACAGCTAGGTCCTGGATTCTACAACTAAGTGATTTTGTGACCTTGAGCATTACTGAACCATCGTGAACCTCATCTATAAAGTAGGGATAAAGATTAGATTATGAATGTTTATGTAAGTAATTGGCACACATAATATATATTCAATAAATTCTAACTCTGTAGCCTTAGAAAGATATGATTACAAGCTTTGTTAAAGCTCCTTCTTTAAGGAAATGTAAAAATGAATTGGTACTTTTAAAGCTTTTCTGCTCAGACTATATAGAGATTATCTTCCTTCCAAAGAAAGTAAAATGAATTGAGAAGACAAATATCATTCCAGGAAAAAGCTAGAAATTTGCAAAATTATACAATTGTACTTTAGTGCACCAAAGATTAAAAGTAATACAAAGTCAGAGTAACACTTATTTCATCTACCAGAATCTTACCCTATTTCTTGCTTTTGATTAGTCTAAGAATAGGAAACTAAGATAGTACAGACTTACAGAGATCTAACATATTTATAAACATGTATATTTGCATATGCAAATTATAATATGTATATTTTTAAAGTTTGCTTCAGTGAAATTTAGAGCATGAGCAGACAACCTATTTTTGGTGAAGAGTCAGAGATAGTAAAGTTTTTAGTCTTTGCAGGCCACACAAGCTCTGTAGTGACTACTTGACTGTCATCGTCCGGCAAAAGCAGGACTCAGGACCACAGACAATAGTAAATAATAGGGTATGACTGTGTTCCCATAAAACTTTATTTACATAAACAGGTAGTGGGCAGGATTCGGCCTGTAGGATACAGTTTGTTGAACCCTGGCCTAGAGCATGATATAGAGTATTTTTACAAATACAATATTTACAAATTGGGCATAATTAAGATTAAAGGAAAAAGAATATATGTTTAGATTAACTTAGCAATTAAATAAACACAACTGTTGTACATACATCTATTCTTTTAGCATCAAGGATTGCTGAGTTGAAAATAAAATAGTATGGCTCTCTAGCTATATTCTGTTGAGTTGCTGGTGTGTAAATCACATTGTAACTGGCCTATATTTCACTATTACTTTTTGAAGTTCTAATATAGAATCATGCTTATTTGCACATTAGGGTTTACTGTTTTGCTGTGATAGACAAATATTGAAGTTTGATTCAGAGCCATTATAGAAATGGCTAAGACAGGATTTCCTTCTGCTGCACAAGAATATTTTGTGAATTTCCTGGGAAGTCTATTCAAATATCACATACCTGACAGCATCTGAGCCATTGTGGTATAAGGAATTTTCCTGCAGGGATTGAATTAGTTAGGCTTAGCCCTCAGTGGTTTTATAACTATTTTCCAAATTCACCTTACGCAATGCCTTTTAGAAATGTTTCTTGGGCAATTCTTTTCTCCAGGAAGAGATGACAAATAATGAAACATCTAGACCATTAGAGAATTTGAATCAGTAGAGAATGCTAATTTCTTTTTTTGCTATAGTAACAGAGCAAGGCAACTTAATCCTCAGTGCCCTGACAAAGCATCCAGCACCAACACATACATTAGAAAGGTATCTAATTCCCGCCATTTTGAGATTCTAATTCTAATTTTATAAATTTTAATTCTATTTCATTTTGAGAGTATCTAGGAATCAGAAACTTTATGCAAAAGTAATAAGGTAAACACTATTGCCTACCTTAAGTGACCCCAACGTGTCAGTGGCTTCATACTACAGTGGTTTATTTTGCTCATGTGTCTCATTCCTTTGTGAGTTAGATGACCCCACACCCTCCTGTACTATGCCCTTGGGAACACACGCCTTTACGGTTACAGTCAAACGAGAGAGTTGTAGATAGAAAACACGCTTGGTCTTGACTCCCACGGCTGGAGGTGGAGGTAACACACTGTCAGCTCTGATCCTCAATTTATTGACAAGAACCAGCCCACATGGCTTCCACCTACTGTCAGGGACTCTGGGACATACAGATAAGCACATGATTATTTGGTGATATTTGGTGAGCCCTAACTCCCACAGAAAAACATCTGAAGCATTTAGTTCTGTCCTGAGACCAGAAATCAATCAGGTAAAGATGAGTAAGACATTTATAGTATTATCTCTGTTTTTTTTGTTGTTGTTGGCTTTAACAGGAACATATGCTGAGAGGATATTTGCCATATTCTGCTAGTTTTCCCAATTTAAGGTTGTCTGTTTTGATTAAAACCCTTTGCGCCTTAACCCAGTGGACAGACGAAACTCTTGTTTAACTATTTAGTCCCTAATATCTCTATCATTAAATGGATATGTTTCATATATTCTTTAGTACTGATAGCCTACTTTCTAAGTGTGTGTGTGTGTGTGTGTGTGTGTTTCTGCCATTACAATTATTGCAAAAAGCAATTATGTATTCTGACAAAAACTAGCACAGATTTATCTATTTAATAAATGTTGGTTGATTAATAAAGGCACGTTTATATACACCAGCAAATATGAAGACTTGAATTCAGTAAAGTTTGATACCATTTAATAGCATGAAGACTGAGGATGACTGTGTAAATGCAAACTGCCTTTAGTTTGCATTTTTAGACTGCTTAATTTGGGTCAGTGTTTCTTAAAGTTATATGTCCAATAGTCTGAACTGTTAAATCTGTTTTGAAGTCCAGGAACTTATATTTGAAGTCCAGGAACTTATATTATAATTGTCTAAAATTATGTTTTAAGACAGCTCTCCTCACCCCATTCTGTGTGAAGATGGCCTTGCTGATATTCATAAAAAAGAAAAATATTCTCTCCCAGTGAATGTTGCTATAAGCAAATTTGCTTATATGGAATTGGTAAATGGAAAAATGATGTCACTATAATACATAAGTCACTATAATGCAGTTTTCCCCAGCACCTTAACGTTTATACTACCAATACCAGGACTAGAATGCTAAATACACTAAAATCTGGACACAGTAAGCATTTGCTAATACCATACTGGACGCAATTTCCATTCTCTTTGTATTTTTCCTCTTCACCTAGTTTTGCTGTATATGATTTCGTGGAAGGGCTAATATAATTGGCCCCAACTTAGTTCATTTTGCCCTTGTCCCCATAACTATTCAGCCTCAACATTTTCTTATTTCACTCCATTGCAATCCTTTATTTAATACAGCATTTATTAAGAATCTAAATGCCTTTAAAATTATGCTAGTATTTTTATTTGAGTTGTTTTGACTTTGTGTTTTGGCTAAAAAGGTATATGGACTTTGAATTGGCTGCCCCAACTCTGTTTTTATCATAAGCTCCATTATTTTTACGTGTGATTTTGTAGAAAACACAGATTGCTTATAGGAATGAATATAGTACATTATAGTAGAAATGCCTGTTTTCTTGCAACTTAAATTGCGTATATTTTATGAATAGAAGAATGTCAACAACAAAATTGGCAATGGGCCTATTTGAGAATTTGTCATGTGGTGGCAGTTTCCTGACCTTTTATCCTTTACATGCTAGAGTGCTTTAGCATTCCCAAATGGTGTTCATATGTAGAATTTTATGTCAATCCTTGAACAATACCACAAGGATCATTATTAACATTTCTACTTGATACACTTGGAAATCAAGGCTCAAGGGAGACAAATATTTTGCCTAAGGTAGATGGGTGACAAAATTCTGGCTATAATTAGTTATTCTATCCAAATAAACATATTCAAGCATCTATTTTACTTAGGGCATTGGGGATACAAAGGTAACTAAAAGGAAACTCAATCCTCATCCAGCCAGTTCCTTCTCCTCTTCCTCCCATTGATGCAGGGACACTTCAGCTTGGACTGGGCAGGGCTAGACAATCTCAAACGCATAGAGGCATCTGCATTGCTAGTTTCCTAGAAGAGCTGGAAGCTGAGTATCCTGACTACTCTGCTTGGGGATATGGGACCTGGCCAAGTGGCCCCAGCCTGTTGCTGACTGGAAGTCTGTCACTTGGCTCTGCTCACTCGCCAGATTGTACTGTAGCCTCTACCCCTGACACTGTCTCACCCAGTGGAAACACAGCTGCAAGAGCTACAGAAGGCCTCTTGCTTCTAATCTTTCTGATTTGTATGATCTATAATTACACCCCAGGGACACACAATGAAGATGGTTCATCACTGCTTTTCATGTGGTTCATAGTGTGAGACAGTGGACTGGGAACTTGAATCAGAGCCAGAAAATTACTTCCTGCCCCGGGTTTGGTCACTTAAACTATCCACAGTATATTAGGAAATATTTCAACTGCTTGGGCATCCATGTTCTCATCATTTGAGGACACTGTCTCATTAGATGGTCCAATAGGGACTTTTCCAGCTATAGCCTTCTGAGATTTCTCAAGGACACACCACGTTTGTATGGTGTGATCAAAAGATGGCTGCAAGGACCCAGGTCAAACAAGCTTTAAAGTAAGTGAAGTCTCTCAATGATGCCCCCACTTTCCTGACATCCTTCTAAATCTTAGACAAGCCTCAGAGCTAGATCCTATGGAATGACCAAAATGGTAGCACCAGATTTGTCTGGGGTATTTCATCATTTTATTTTTTAGACAGAGTCATGTTCTGCTGCCCAGGCTGGAGTGAGGTGGTATAATCTTGGCTCACTGCAACCTCTGCCTCCTGGGTTCAAGCAATTCTCCTGCCTCAGCTTCCTGAGTAGCTGAAAACAGGCATGCATCTCCATGCCTGGCTAATTTTTGTATTTTTCAATAGAGATGGGGTTTTGCTCTGTTGGCCAGGCTGGTCCCAAACTCCTGGCCTTAAATGATTCACCTGCCTCAGTCTCCCAAAGTGCTGGGATTACAGGCATGAGCCATGGCGCCTGGCCAAATCATTTTAAATGGTGATGATTATGTCCAATAAGTCCATCTTATTCTTTCTGGCACCTCAAACTTTTTCTGCCTTGGGTAAATGGAGGTCCTCTAAGTATTAAGATCTCTTCTATTTGTAGTTTTTGTCCCATGATCCTGCTGTAGGCAGAACCCACAACCAGTTAAATGTTTATTTACTTGGTCAATGTTTAGCCTGTGGTTGGCTTTTAAATATCCCAATAGAGACTGGGAAAGCAGTGCAGAGAGTACTAAAATACAGTTAAAGGAAAAGAAAGAATTAGAAACTAAGAAAACAAAAAAAGAAGGGGACAGTGCTTTCAGCATTTCTTTTTAACTTCTCTCCACATGCTTAGAAAACAGAATTGGCTTTTGCATGTCTGCAGTAGCTTTACAAAGAAATTAAACATATTATCAACACTTGTCAATTTATTTTACAAGTATACATAATATCATTAGCACATTCTGGTGATAGTATGTCAGATATTTAAAGAACTCTAGCTTGAAAAAAATGGGCCTTACTTTATGAGTGCCATATTTGTTTTATGTTCTCATACTTTATGGTCTGTGACCTAATTTTCTTCTGCCCTGACCATGCTTTGTTTCATGATCTGTTAAAATATATATAGTAATAAAAAATATATATAGTAATCATTAAATAAAATACAAATTACTTATCAAAAGAATTAAATATAGAAAATACATTTGAATATGTACATGAATGATCCACATTTTAGTATCTATCCTTATTTCTGTTTCCTTTTGTCTCTCATTAAAGATAAAATCACTGAGAAGATTGTTGTCTCTTTTTTTTTTTTGAGACGGAGTCTTGCTCTGGCTGGAGTGCAGTGGCATGATCCTAGCCTACTGTGACCTCTGTCTCCCAGGTTCAAGTGATTCTCCTGCCTCAGCCTCCCAAGTAGCTAGGATTACAGACATGCACCACCACGCCCTGCTAATTTTTGTATTTTTAGTAGAGATGGGGTTTCACCACGTTGGTCAGGCTGGTCTTTAATTCCTGACCTCAAGTGCTCCACCCGCCTCGGCCTCCCAAAGTGCTGGGATTATAAGCATGAGCCACCATGCCTGGCCAGATTGTTCTCTCTTAATGGGCTGTTAAGTAACCAAGTAAAATATATTGTACTTTTACCCAGTGCTAGAGGCAGGAAGCCCACGCTGCAGAATGCCCAATTACATATTCCTCTATTAGACACCAATGAGAAGATACTTTTAAATTTGTATTACATTATTTAAATGGAAAAACTAAAGACAGAAGATCCTTTAAAAAGCAAACTAGTTAAATAGTATGTGAGAATTCTGTGAATTGTTACAACTGCATGTAAACCCGTAATTACCTCAAAATGAAAAGTTTAATTTTTAAACAAAGCCTATTATTATATGATTAAGGTGCATAATTGAGCTGCTTATTTTTATTATAGTAAAATATACATACAAGAAAACATATCACTTTGAAATTGTAATTCAGTGGCATTAAGTACATTCACAAGGTTGTACAATATTGTGCACCAGTGTCTAGTTTCAGAACTTTCATTACTACATCAAATGGAAATTCTGTATCTGTTAAGTAATCACTCCCATTCCTCCCTTCCTTCTGCTCCTGGGAACCACAGATCTGCTTTCTGTTCCTATTATTATGCCACTTTTAATAATATTTCATATAAATGAAATCAGACAATAAAATAGTGTTTTGCATCTGGCTTCTTTCACTTAGTGTGATTTTTTTCAAGATTCATTCCTTGTGTAGTATGTATCGGTATAGGCACACCTTGTTTCATTTTATTGTGCTTCATAGATACTACATTTTTCACAAATTCAAGGTTTGTGGCAACTCTTCGCTGAACAAGTCTATGAGGGCTGTTTTTCTAACAGCAAGTGCTCATTTCTTGTCTCTATGTCACATTTTGTCAATTCTCAAAATCTCACCATTTTTCCTTATTATTATATCTGTTATGGTGGCTTGTGATAAGTGGTCTTTGATTATAATTACTATTATGATTGATTTGGGGGATACCAGGAACTGTACCTATATAAGATGGCAAACTTGATAAGTGTGTGTGTGCTGACAGCTCCACTGACCAGCTGTTTCCTTCTCTCTCTCTCTCTTTTCTTGAGCCTCCCTATTGCCTGAGACACAAAAGTATTGAAATGGTCTAAAATAACCTTACAGTGGCCTCTAAGTGTTCAAGTGAAAGGAAGTCGTACATCTCTCACTTTAAATCAAAAGCTAGAAGTGACTGTGCTTAGTAAGGAAAGCATATTGAAAGCCAAGATAGGCCAAATGTGGGCCTCTTGCTCCAGTTAGCTAAGTTGTGAATTAAAGAAAAATTTCCTGAAGAAAATTAAGCGCTACTCCAGTGAGATTTCGCATGAATGATCAGAAAGCAAAGCAGCCTTCCTGCTGAAATGTAGAAAGTTGAATAGTCTGGGAAAATCAAACCAGTCAGAACAGTCCCTTAATCCAAAGCAAAATCCTAACTCTCTTCAATTCTATGAAGGCTGAGAGAGGGGTAGAAGCTGAAGAAGAGAAGTTGGAAGCTAGCAGAGGTTGATTCATGCGGTTTAAAGAAATAAGCCGTCTTCATAACATAAAAGTGTGAGGTGAAGCAGTAAATGCTGATGTAGACGATGCAGCAAGTTATTCAGAAGATCTAGCTAAGATAATTGGGGAAAGTGAATAGACTTTCATATGTAGGATTGTAAGAATTTTTGAATAGACTTCAAAAGCAGACTTTCAGTGTAAATGAAACAGCCTTCTAGTGGAAGAAGATGCCATCTAGGACTTTCATAGCTAGAGAGAAGTCAGTCTGGATTCAAAGCTTCAAAGCACAGGCTAACTCTCCTGCTAGGGGCTAATGTAGCTGGTAACTTTAAGTTAAAGCCAATGCTTATTCCAAAAATGCTAGGGCCCCTAAGCCCTATGCTGAATCTACTCTACCTGTGCTCTGTAAATGAAACAACAAAACCTGGATGTTAGCACATCTGTTTACAGCATGGTTAACTGCATATTCTAAGCCCATTGTTGAGATTTACTGCTCAGAAAAAAAAAAAAAAAAAGATGCCTTTCAAAATATTCCTGCTCATTGGTGATATGCCCATCACCCAAGAACTCCAATGGAGAGGTACAGAGAGATAAATGTTGTTTCAGTGACTTCTAATACAACATTCATTCTGCACCCCATGTATCAAAAAGTAATTTTGAGTTTTGTGTCTTATTATTTAAGAAATACATTTCATAAGACTATAGCTGTCATAGATAGTGATTCCTCTGATGGATCTAGGAAAAGTAAATTGAAAATTTTCTGGAAAGAATTTATCATTATAGTTGCCATTAAGAACATTTTTCTGGTTTATGGGAGGAAGTCAAAGTATCAACATTAACAGGAGTTTAGAAGAAACTGATTTCTAACCCTCATGGATGACTTAAAGGATTCAGGACTTCAGTGGAGATAGTAACTGCAGATATAGTGGGAATAGCAAGAGAATTGGAATTAGAAATAGAGCCTGAAAATATGACTGAATTGCTGAGATCTCGTGATAAAACTTTAGTGGATGAGTTGCTTCTCATGGGTGAGCAGAGAAAGTGGTTTCTTAAGATGTAATCAACTCCTGGTGAAGATGCTGTCAACATTGTTATAATGACAACAAAGAATTTAGAATATTCCATAAACTTAGTTGATAAAGCAATGGCAGGATTTGAGGATCGACTCTAATTTGGAAAGAAGTTTTACTGTGGGTAAAACGTGATTTAAAAGATGCTCAACAGCATTAATCATTAGGTATTTAACCATGGGTAAAATTTCATGCTACAGAGAAATCTTTTGTAAAATGAAGAGTCAATTGATTGGCAAACTTCTTAGTTATTTTATTCTAAGAAATTGCCAGAGCCACCCCAACCTTCAGCAACCACCACCCCAACCAGTCAGCAACCATCACTATAGAGGCAAACCTTCCACCTACAAAAATGTTATGATTCACTGATTCACTGAAGGCTCAGATG
This sequence comes from Cheracebus regulus, assembly GCA_963574635.1. NCBI lineage: Eukaryota > Metazoa > Chordata > Mammalia > Primates > Pitheciidae > Cheracebus > Cheracebus regulus. The sequence goes on from CAUYQU010029315.1 coordinate 35,494, forward strand.
ATTGTTAGCACTTTTAATCAATAAAGTATTTTAAAACTAAGGTATGCATATTGTTTTAGTACAAATAATGCTTTGTGCACTTAATAGATTACATTATAATTTAAACATAACTTTTATATGCACTGGAAAACCAAAAACATTGCATCACTTGCTTTATTGCAGTGGTCTGGAACCAAACCCACAGTAACTCTGGGTGTGCCTGTGCTTCATTCCTTTTTATAGCTGAATAATATTCTATTGTATGGATATACCACATTTCGTTTATCCATTTAGCAGCTGATGGACATTTGGGTTGTTTCCACCTTTTTGACTATTATGAATAGTACTTCTATGAACAATTGTGAACAAATTTTCTGTGAACATATGTTTTCGATTGTTTAGGGGTAATATACTTACAAGTCGAACTGTTGACTTACAGGGTAACTCTGTGTGTAACTTTTTGAGGAACTACCAAACTGTTTTCCATGGCAACATTACATTCCCACCAACAATGTATGAGAATTCCATTGACTACACAACATTGTCATACTTATTTTCTGTTTGTATTTTTTTTTATTATAGCCATTCTACTGGGTATGAAGTGGTATCCCACTGGGGTTTTAATTTATCTTTTCTAATAATTAATGCTGTTTAGCATCTTTTTATGCACTTACTGGCCATTTGTGTAACTTACTTGGAGAAACGTCTATTAAAATCCTTTACTCTTTTTTAAATTGGGTTGCTTGCCTTTCTGTTGTTGAGTTTCTTCTTGTTTTAAAAGAAATCAGACCCAAGAGGACCTTAGTTGCATGGGAAATATTCTATGTCTGGGTGATAGTTACATAGATATGTTCACTTTGTGATAATTTGTGCCCTTACATATTTGTCAAAAATGAGCATGTGTTTTCTTTTCTGAATGTATGAGTTTCCTAGAGCTACTATACCAAATTGTTACAAACATAGTGACTTAAAACAATATAAATTTATTCTCTCACAATTCCAACATGGCCAGAAGTCCAAAACCAACATGTTGGCAGAGCCATATTCCCTCTGCAAGCTCTCCCTCTATAGGAGAATCATTCCCTGCCTCTTCCAGTTTCTGGTGGTTCCTGGCAGTCCTTAGCATTCCATGGCTTCTTGACACTTGACACTAATCTCTAACTTTGTCTTTTCACATGGTCTTCTTTCTCCTTCATGTTTCTGGTTTCTGTATCTAGGTGTCTTAAATCTCCCTCTCCTTCTCTTATAAGATTACCAGTCATTGAATTTTGGGCCCACCCTAAAAAACAGGATAATCTCATTTAGAGATCCTTAACTTAAATACTTATGCAAATAAAGTATTTCCAAATAAGGTCACATTTACAGATACTGGGGATTAGGACTTAGACATCTTTTGTGTGGGGGAACATAATTCAGCCCACCATAATGAACATATGTTAACCTTTAGCTTTTAAAAACTGGCTTTAAAAAACAAAATGGAAAACAATTTCACTAGTCTTGCATGGTGGCTCATGCCTGTAACCCTAGCACTTTGGGAGGCCGAGGTGTGTAGACAGCTTCAGGCCAGGAGTTTAAGATCAGTTTGGCCAACATGGTAAAACCCATCTCTACCAAAAAAAAAAAAAAAAAGAAAAAGAAAACAGAAAAAAAAAAAAAAGAAAACGAAAAGAAAAAAGAAAAGTATTTTAGAAAAATATGGTAATCTGGGTTTCGGAGTCAAAATATTTGGAGGTTGGGGAGTAAAAAAAAATTCAAAGGATACTCACCACCATAAAAGTTAGAAATTCTTAATTTTTGAAAAATGATCTCACTATTTTAAAAGCACAGTTAGATGGGAAAGGAACTTCTATGAAAAGGCTTTCAAAGGATATTTATCTGTTGTGGGTTTTTTTTTTCCTTCATTTTTTGTGAGGAAGCTAATGAAAACAGTTCAATACTCATGTATATAGAGAATATCTTTCAAGACATTAGGGAACATGTTTCTTAGTATTGCCAAATACAGAGAGCTCTATTAAGATTTCCAGAAGGCATATTTTTTTGATGTGTTCACACTGTTACCCATGGTACATTCTGGTTTTTTTGTGTTTGCTTCTGTCCTTAAGTGTTCAATAATGTTCGTATTTGGTCTTTTGAACATTGTGATACTTACCTTTGGACTTGTTAACAACTGGCTGAGAATTCAAGTCATAAGAGAAATATTATACTTAATATTGAGTTTCAGCACCTTTATATTTTAATATGACATGTGGCTGACCAACCTTGTTGGATCTCATTTCATATATCAGTTAAATAAACATATGAATGAAGTGATCTTTTCCTCCCAACAGTGATATTTGATTTAATATAATAAAAGTTATTTGAGGCTGGGCACGGTGACTCATGCCTGTAATCCCAGCACTTTGAGAGGCAGAGGTGGGCAGATCATGAGGTCAGGAGATCAAGACCATCCTGACCAAATGGTAAAACTCCGTCTCTACTAAAAATTCAAAAATTAGCTGGGTATGGTGGCACACGCCTGTAGTCCCAGCTACTGGGGAGGCTAAGGCAGGAGAATTGCTTGAACCCAGGAGGCAGAGGTTGCAGTGAGCCGAGATCGTGCCATTGCACTCCAGCCTGGACAACAGTGTGAGACTCCATCTCAAAAAAAACAAAGTTACTTGAGTCTCTAAACATAGAAAAGCCAGTAGGGTATAGTAGCCCTGTGAAAGCAGTTTCAGTATCAGGACACAAATTTAAAACTTTGAACAATGGCCTTATTCAGAAGACTAAAAGCCTAGAAGCCTACTCTGTAGACCATAGGGCTATTCTGGAAGCATGTCTTTTTTCTTTTTTTCTCTTATTTTTTTCTTTTTTGGATAATATTATCTGTTAAGAAATAGATTACAAGGCTTTAATTCAGTACATTTTCATACTATTCCCATTACAAAACTTGTTTCAAAGATAAACTTTGGAAATTTTCATATGTAGGATTGTAAGAATGTTTTGAATAAATCCTAATTATTTCACCAGAGAGTATACCCTAAAACAATTTTTTTTTGCCTTTATTTGACAGGTGTTTTTTAAAAAAATAACCTAGTCATTTTTAAGTTGATTGTAGTTCATCCAGAAAGTCACTCCATGTTGGTAAAAGGTTAAAAATTAAGAGGGTCCAATTTTTGAAAATTTTCACAAAGCTTTCTTTATACTTTTAAATTAGTCAAAGGCGAAGTATTTCATAAAGTGTTGATGTAATTGTGTCACTGATCTTTGATCATAATGTGGAATAGTAGTTGCACTTAAGATATGAAGGAAAAATATGTTACAGGGTTTGGCTTTGAAATAACTGACATACAGCAGAAGCACTCACCCTAACATATTTTCCATCTAAACTCCAGGCAGGGCAGTCAGTTTGTGGAAAGGCAAACTGGTGCCTCCTTCATCTCTACACTCCTAATAAGACCATCCTGACACAAAGTGGCAATTATTCTTTGATGACATCACCACCATCTTGCCCTTATTTTTATGTGCATAATGGAAGATTTCAACTTTAAATCTGAACTAGCCGTGAAAGTCATTGTGAGCTCTGTGTAATGTCTTCATCCTGTTATATTTTTACTTTCTGGTAGTGAAACTTTTTTTTTGCTTGAGACAGAGTCTCGCTCTGTCACTCAAACTGGAGTGCAGTGGCATGATCTCAGCTCACTGCAACCTCCGCCTCCCGGGTTCAAGCAATTCTCCTGCCTCTACTTCTCAAGTAGCTGGGATTACAGATATGCACCACCATACCTGGCTAATTTTTGTATTTTTAGTAGAGATGGGGTTTCGCCATGTTGGCCAGGCTGGTCTCAAACTCCTGACCTCAAGTGATCCGCCCACCTCAGCCTCCGAAAGTGCTAGGATTACAGGCTGAACCACCTTGCCCAGCCAAAAGGTCACACTTTTAAATGATACACAGAGGATTCCCCAAACTAAGTCTCAAGATACCTGTTTCTTATGACTTTTAGATAGTGTAGACCTCTTCAGTGATTAAATAGGAAAGAAAAAAGAAAAAAGTTCTAGAATTTTTAGGATTCGTAAAGTTGGCATCACAATAACAGTAATCACTTAAGGCTTCTAAGAATTTTTTTCTTTTCTTAACCTTATAGATTAGGTAATTTAATTATACTTTAAATACATCTCACAAGTGACTACAAATTCTTTGAGCTCAGGGACAATATATATATATACACATATATATTTTACCTTTTAATCCCTTAAAGATCTTCTACCTTTTCACATGGTGGACTTTTATTAATGTCTGTCTAACGAATATAACATATTCATAATATGGTCATGTCTATACATTTATTTACAAATTTGTTATCTACATACAGAGTAGGCTCAGTCTTTCTCTTTTACTCTCTGTCCTTTTTTAAAAAAATTATTTATTTATTTATTTAAAAAGATGGGGTTTCACCATGATGGCCAGGCTGGTCTTGAACTCCTGACCTCAGGTGATCCACCCACTTCGGCGTCCCAAAGTGCTAGGATTACAGGTGTGATCCGGCCTACTCTCTGTCCTTTTAATAATTTTAATAATTTTAAGAGGAGAGAGATCCAAGATGGCCGATCACTAGCAGCTCAGGATTGCAGCTCCCAGTAAAAGCGCAGAGAGCCAGTGGACGCCACACTTACCGATAAATTTTTGCTGCCCACGAACCAGGACATTCCCAGAGGAGGAGCCCCACAGGTCGCCAGCGTGACCCTTTCGGCTACCGTGGCTTTTTTGCCTCGGCTCGGTGGCTCTTCGTGCGGAGTAAATGGGACTGAGTCTCCTTTTGGATGATGTTTGGCGCTCTGGGAAGTCAGAGCAGTCCATCCAGCTGATTGAAAAAGGGGCTGAGAAGCCAGACCGGAGACCCCTGGGCAGAAAAGCACCACGAATTTCAACGCTGCTGTTTTAGCTAGCGTTGCGAGTCGCACAGTGAAAATTACATAGATTCTGGAGCTGGAAATTAACAAGCTGGACGTCCACTCAGAGACCTAATTTGAAAGTGGGTAATTACAAAGACGACAGATGGATAAAACCATAAAGATGCCAAGAAGCCACCGTCAAAAAACTGAGAACACTCAAAATCAGAAAGTCTCTCCTTCGTATACCTGAAAGTGACGAAGAGAATGAATCCAAGTTGGAAAATATTTTTCAGGATATTATCCAGGAAAATTTTCCTAAACTAGCAAGGCATGACAATGCTCAACTCCAGGCAATACAGAGAATCGCACAGAGATATTCCTCAAGAAGACCAACCCCAAGACACATAATTGTCAGATTTACTCGGATTGAAATAAATGAGAAAATACTAAGGGCAGCCAGAGAGAAAGGCCAGGTTACCCATAAAGGGAAGCCTATCAGACTCACAGCAGATCTCTCAGTAGAAACTCTACAAGCCAGAAGAGAGTGGGGGTTAATATTTAACATCCTTAAAGAAAAA
>CAUYQU010029316.1:0-27921 GCA_963574635.1 Cheracebus regulus
TTTTTCTAAAATCTCTTCCTCTTTCTCTTTCATTTTTTCTTTCTTTTGCTGTTTCTTTCTTTCTCCTTTTCTCTCTTTTTCTAAAATCTCTTCCTCTTCCTTTCTCTCTTTCATTCTTTTTATAAAAAAAAAAAAAAAAAGTATCCAGTAAAACTCAATACACTCATTATATAGTTATTTTTAAAGTCGATAAAAATAGGAAGTGGCTATCTACATGTCAAAAGTGTTCTTCCTTTATAAGTGAATTCATTACAGGTTGGCTCATTTAAATGACAAATCTCCTCTAGCATTTACAAGTCTGATTTTTAGCGTAATTATTTGACAGAGAGACTGGGAACAGGAAAGGGTCTACAGAACTACCTGATAAAACATCATCAGATATAAAAACCAAACTCCACTTAGATGGTTAAAAAAATAAAGAGGAAGTCGAACTTCAGTGTCACATGCAACACAGGGATCCCTCAACCCATAGGTTATCATAATAACACAAACAGCTGGAGGGAGTCACCAAGGCGTAGATACATGGTGACGTGAGGAATGTCCTGGGCCTGCATTTTCCCGAGGTCATTCTGCAGACCATACTTCTGGAAATGGTAGCAGTGTCCTTTGCTTCCCAGAGAGTTTTGAAGCCAAACTAACCTGAGGAAAACTTGGAAAAGCAAAGCAAAAAAGTTTGCTTCTCACAGGATTTGAGGTTCTGTGTACTCCCAAGAGGAGAATCTGCACTGAAGCAGTTCCCAAATTTGTTAAAGGAATCCTGTTTGCCAGAAGCATCTGGAGGGTTGATGTCAGGTAGAAGCCACTTAAGAGTACCCTGGGATTTGTATTTAATTAACTTTGTAAGAAAAACATTCTGTAAAACTCTAAACAAATGCTAATTATGCCTGTAATCTTAGCACTTTGGGAGGCCGAGGCGGGTGGATCGCCTGAGCTCAGGAGTTCGAGACCAGCCTGGCCAACAGGGTGAAACCATGTCTCTACTAAAGTACAAAAAAAGAAATTATCTGGGCATGGTGGTGGGTGCCTGTAGTCGCAGCTCCTCCTTGGGAGGCTTAGACTCCCTGGAGCCTAAGCTTGGAGCTAAAGCACAAGAATCGCTTGAGCGCAGGAGGCAAACGTTGCAGTGAGCAGAAAATGCACCATTGCACTCCTGCCTGGGTGACAGACGAAGGCTCCATCTTAGATGATGGGGGATGGATGCAGCAAACCACCATGGCAAATGTATACCTATGGAACAAACCTGCACGATCTGCACATGTACCCCAGAACTTAAAGTAGAATAAAAAATAAATAATTTTTTTTAAAAAGCTAACTACATTTATTATGTTTTGTCCTCTGATCTTTAATATTTTACATAATTGTAGTCATTGTATACATATTATTTCATACTTAATTTGTAACTTGACACAGTATTCCATTATTCTTTATTATTTCCAAGTGTTGACAGTTAACATTGCTATCATTTAAAATACTACATATTTACAATTTTGAAATAGCATAGAGTACACAACTATTCTCAATTCAACAGACTTTTATTAATAACTGTTTAGAATCTGAGGTTCTCAACACCTTTCCTGCCCTAAAACATCACAGGGGTAAAATACATCCTTATCACTAATATTGGCTCACTCTGGCAATTGTTTCAGAATCTTCCACTTTAGAGGAGGGCTGGGGTAGGGGTTGTAATTGCTAAAGGAACTCATAACCACACATGATTCTCATTGCCCCTCTCCACTACTGTCCTACTTGAGAATCTCTGTCCCAAACATTATGAATCAGACACAGTCCCAGTCCTTAAGAAGTTCACAAAAAGTCAGATATAGATACATAGACACACATATGCACGTGCACACACACACACACAAACAACACTGTAACATAAGGCTGGGTGTCATGTAAGATGATGTCATATTAAAATAATAAAAGCTGTAAGATGCTCCACAGAGAAGGAAGATAACTTCTACTTGGAACTTTTGGAATGAGTTTTAAGGAAGACATAGTCTTTTCCTCCATTTTTTCCCTCATCCCACAAATTCAGTTCATCAGTAAGTCCTTCAAAATCTAACAATAGAGAATGCTTACTGGGTGCTTACTCTGTGCCTTGGACTCTTTACAGTGCTTTATAAGTATTAATGTTAGTCTTCACCATATCCTTGTAAGTAGATATCATCTACCTGATCTTACAGACAAACTGAGTCATCATGAAGTTAAGTAAGTTGCTAAAGATCCCACAACTAGCATTAGAGCTTGGATGAGCTCACAGAGTCTAAGTCCAGAACCTGTATCTACATGGCTATGCCATCGACTCCCTTCAGTTATATCCCCTTACTTTTCTTCAAACCCACCCCTCCACTCCTGATGAAGACACTGTCTTCTTCTGCTTGGACTTGTGCAATGGCTTCCTAAATGCCCTTCTTACTTCCCCGTCTTCCCCCTTTGTTAATCCATTCTCCCTGGGTCATCCTGGGTGATCTTTCTATAATATATGCCACTTGTTGTTTAAACCCCTTCAGTATCTTCAATCTCACCTAGAGTAAAACCCAAGCTTTCTACCAAAATCCAATGAACAAAAATGCCTGCATCACCTGACCTCTACCCAGCTCCACCACCTCACCTCACTCTAGGCTTCTCACACTTTGGCTTCTTTTTTTCTTCCAGATCTTTCCCTTCACTGGGACTTCGCACTTGCTCATCTCTGCCTGGCATAATATTCCCCAGGCTCCTCCCATGGCAGGCTCCTCAGCTTCACTAACCTCCCTATCTGAAATGCATCCCTCTGTTATTCGCTCTCACATCATCTTGATTTCCTCTGTAGCACTTTTCTTGGAAGTATTTTTAATTGTTCACTTATTAATAAATTGTCTCCTCAGGGTCTGCCTTATTCACTCCTGTTTTCTCAGCAGCTAGCACAGTTCCTGGCATATAGTTGTTGCTCAGTAAATATTTCTTGAATAATGAATGAAGAGTAGATGTGTATAAATAAAAATGCCAAATTGAATTCTCATGTGTCAAAGTGGCTTCTGCCTGCCTCAGGTTGAACATGCTTTAAAAGAAAGTAAAAAGCCAGGAAACACATCAGTCTCACTTATGCTTTCTAGACTGTGTGGCACAGTGTCATGGAGCAAAAACATAAAATGGACGTTGGAGACCTAGGGCTTCAGAATTTTCCAATTGACTTATTTTACAAGCTATAAAAAAGAATAACGAGGAGAAGGAGATGGAGGAGAGGAAGAGGGGAAGAGGAAGAAGGAGAGGAAAAGGAGAATGAAAAGGACAGAGAAAAGTGGAGGAAATGCTAATATTTATTCATTAGGTCCTGTACTAAATCCTTTTATTTATCAACTACTTTACTTCTTACAACAACTCCTAGGGTTATCTGTCTCAGCATGTTAACTATCCCCAATATTAGTGGCTGAAACAAAAGGCATTTTTACTATAGCTCACAATTATGTCATTTAGGAATCTGAGCAGAGCTGGGATGGACCATTTGTCTGTTTTGCACAGCATTTACTTGGTGGAACTATTATCTGATTTATTCTAAATAACCCCCTGTAAGAAACATGAAATTTAGTTTCAAGAGATCAAGGTGCTGATCTCTATAAATGGCTGTAGGACCCTGCAGAAGTCACTTCACCTTCCTGTTCTCTTTGCCTGTAAAAAAAAAAAAAAGGATTACACTTCCTCCCAAATTTGGGTATCTATGATTCAAAGTTTTAAAAATGCTTTTGTGTTACTATTCACATTTGCTGTGGGATGGGTTCCCCCACTTAAAATAGCTACTTCATTCTAGTTCCAGCAGAAAAGCCTTGTCTGTTCTTGGTTGGAATGCAGCCCCCCTTACAGTATAAAAGGCTGCCTGATTTCCCCTTTGTAGCAGGTACATTCAAAGACATACAGAGGTATCTTTGTCCAGTAGCACCAGAAGTCAATATTCCCAAGAGCATGTGGAATATGTAGACTTTTTATTATCTCAGGGAAAATGTCCTGTAAAAATGCCCTCTGCTCCTACTTTTTTTCCTTTTTTAAGAGTATAGCTAGAGAATCAAAATAGTCATCACAGGAAAACAACATCAAACTTTCATTTTCCAAGGCAGTTACCACAACAAATGCACATTCTTGCTCTGGGCTTTGAAGAATTCCCTTCATTTCCTCTCTTACTGGCTATCAGTGGGTTTGGGTATGACACGCCTTCTCTCTCACTCACAGCCATGGAGGTAAAGGGTATGGAGAGAGAGTAAGCCATGACTCATTTTTGCATCTTTTGGTTTTTGATCAAATGCCAACAGATGGCAAGAGATAAATAAATGAGTCTTCAATGATGGGGTATGTGGAAACCAGTAACATTATGGGTGATCATTCAAGTTTCATTATTAATTTTCTTCTTCCTAAAATTGTAAATAAATGTAGCACAATAGGCAAAGGACACTATCCTAATACCTTCTGGGAGTAGAAAGAAGTTGCCTTCCCAGCAACACTATTTAACTCTACATGCGATTTACTCACACATATTCAAGTAAGAGGTAAGGTAATAACAGCTTACCATAAAACCTTGGGGTTTCAGATCATCATGGCAAATGCATGTTATTTGTGTAACAAATTATAGAAAGAGCTTCTCTTTTTAGATGCATTCATTTTCTTTCCTTAAAAGCAACAAAAAGGGGGAAATGCTTTCTAAAATGACCAATATCAACATCTTATGCAACCTAAGTTGTATAAAGAGTTGGAAAGAACATGAGATAAACCAACCCTCTCATTTTACCAAGAAAGCAAACTATGATTCAGAAATAAATGACTTGCCCAAGAAAACAGAGGCAGAGGATAGTCATGCCCAAACTAGACCTCCTGAGCCTCATCACAGAGCCCTTTTCAGCATTCATGATGCTTCTGAAAGAGATGGCCTCGGTATTTATTCCATTATTCCCCTGAACCGTGACATTTTGGGTAGAAGTCACAGTTCAGGGAAATAACGGAATAAAATCTATTATCATCTTTTGGATAGAAGATGAAACAGCAGTCCTCCCTTATAAGCATAGTATCTGAAATGCAGCAGGTGCTTATAGATATCTACGGAAAGAATATATCAAAAATGGATCACTTTGGACAAAAATAATAATAATCTGACCTAACAACCACAGCTAAGAAAAGTCATAAAAATGATAGCAAGTGGTAGCATGCTCTCAAGTGTTCCTTGATGTAATTCTCACCTTCTCAACAATATTTTGAACTCTGTATGAGCTGAAGCTATGCCATTTACATATTTTGCTTCCTTCACACCAGAGTGTCAGGAATGTTGTTACAAATCTCATATTTTTGCTCCTGAAATCAGGTTGTATAATGTGAAAAGAAGTTTTTCACTGCTTCTTGGGGTGGTGAGCTGTCTAGCAGATGGAATTGTTGTTGTTTTAACAGCTTTATTGACATGTAATTCATATACCATATGTTTGGTCATTCAAAGTGTAAAATTCAGTGTCTCACCAACTTGTGCAACCATCATTCCAATAAATTTTAGAACATTTTCATCACCTCAAAAAGAAATCCCATATCTCATAGCCATAATTTCAACCTCCACCCCACCTTATCTCCCGGCCCCTGGCAGCCACTCATCTACTTTCTGTCTCTATAGATTTGCCTGTTCTGGACTTTTCATATGAATAGAATCACACAATATGCAGTCCTTTGTGACTGGTTTCTTTCAGTTGGTATATAACATTTCTAAGGTCCATTTGTGTTGAACATGCATCATTACTTCATTTCTTCTTATAGCCAAATAATATTCCATTATATGGATATAGTGTCTTTTGTTTATTCATTCATCCTTGATGGACATTTGGGTTGCTTGCACTTTTTAGCTGTTATGAGTAATGCTAACAGATTTTTCAGAGAACACAACTTTCTTTCTCTTACATATGTATCTAGGAGTGGAACTGCTGAATTATTAGCAGATGGTTTTAATGTAGAAATATTTGAGTTAGTGAAATGTTTTTTATGAATTATGAAGGAAATGAGACCCAATAATTGAAACAAGATCCATCTTATATATATTGATGCCAAGCCTAAGGGAGGAATTTATTCATCTTTTTTTGAATTGGCTTTAAGCCCAGAGTCTATCTTTGCCTCTTTCTCTACTCAATAAATCCATAGAATGATTCTGAAAATGGATACTTAATATTAGGAACTTCACAGAGCTATAAATATACATATATATTTCACCTCAGACCTCCTCAGGCAGAGGAAGACAAAAGAAAGACTATATTTCTCCTTTTCTTAAAAAGACATCAGCTGTCTGGATAATCTCAACAATACTTTACATTCTAAGTTGCAAATAAAATTATTAATAGCAGTCACGTTTATAAAACAGTAACAATAGACACACTCTATTGTGTGTACAATAGACATACTCTATTGAAATTCTATTCAGATTCAATGTGAACCTGATGTTTGTGTCTGTTTAATAAAATCTAGATGCTGGCATTACTGTTTTAAAATTAGAGCTGTATAGTTTATATACCCTTGTTTTTGAAAATCATCTGCTCATATGTTTGACTTAATTGAGCATTAGTTTTTGATCAGTAGCACATCCCTCACCCAGTGTGTAGCATTATTTATTTGGCAAAATATGATCCACTTCATAATGGTCTGCTTTATAACACAGCTTCCAGGAACTCCCTGTGGTAAAAACTGGGGACTTTCTGTACAGCTTGTGTTGGACTGTACCTTCTCTGATCTCACCATCAGCTCAGTTCAAGGTGACTCCCCATTGTGTTATCAAGGTAGCACTGGCAAGAATATGAGGTGATGACCCTAAGGGTGGTGGTTCAGACTCTCACCACCAAAAAGTACCTGCTAGTGACAGGACTGTGCTCTTTATGCCTCTCTTCACAGAAAAATTCAAGGACTTTGTTAATGGTTATTTACCCAGCTGGTTTAATCCCCCTGGCTATTGATCTTCAACATTTGGTAATGCAACTGAAAAATCAGACACTTTGCTTTGTATTCAATGCTGTGAATGTCAGACCTTAATCTGAATACACTGGGTCCTAAGGTCTTAGCTCAACTATCTAATGGCCTTCACACTAATAATAATCCCAGAGTTCCTTCTCAATTATGAACCTATAAAATATGATGCTAGCCTATTTTATCTATCATGTTTAGGATTATTATATTCAATTCAAAGGTCATGCGACACAGGGAAAGAAGATCACTTTGGAACACCTGGATCCAAGTCTTGGCTCTGCCATTTGAAAAATGAATACTTTGGATAAATCACAATCAATCAGAACCACAGTTTACTCTTTTACACATTGGAGGTAATTATAGTGTGGCAGAGACAATATAGCATGTGTTCACCGAATCCCATTTTCCTTTTCCTGGACAAGAGAAAGACATTTCTCAGCCTTCCTTGCAGTGAGCTTGGAGTCAGGAGAACTGAGCTGTGAAGAGGGAGATTTAATTCCTAAAAACATCCCACTGGGAGCTCTAACTCTCTCTCCTTCTGCTATGGTAAGCTCAGAGGCCATGTGTTGAGATGTTTTCTGCGTTTTCTTAGATTGTGTATTTTTCCATGTGACATCCATCAATCACAGGCCAACTCATGGCCAAAGCTGTTTGTATCTCCCCTGAGATCTAGCTTTCACCAGTACATAAAAATTAAATCACAAACAAAATGATCCTGAGTCTGTACTCCTACTGCTCTCTTTATGTAACACTCATGTACCAAGCCACTATTTCTACTGCCCTAAATCACCCAGGGCTGGGTGCCAGAAAACTAAGGCCCAGAACCTACCTTTAATAGCCCAGAGCACCCCAACATCATTCTAACTATCCAATCCTAAGGTGCTTCGCCTGCCCTGCCTTGCCTTTCCGTGAGAAAACATGAGGAAGCTTCTGGGCCAGGCCTTCCCCTCGTGCCTGCTTCTACCTCCTGACTGACTCGTGCTTCCCTAGATGATCCTGTGTGGTGCCCTGTACTTCCCATTTCTAGAGGGCCTGAGGAACTACAAGCTTTCCTTTCAATGGCATTGACCATTCCATATTGTCACTCTGTCACCTTTATAAATTAAGACACAGACCAAATCAAGATAATGGTTTTGTAAGATGAAGAACCCTTGCTGACCAGCATTGGACTTTGCATGACAGGGTGCTCAACATTTCTTTTACTAAAACACTGAAATTTTAGCAGTTCTTTGTTTCTGTAGCTTACTTGAATATGTTCTGACCAATACAAAATCCTAACTTGTCAAAGTTATTTTAATGATTAAGATCAAATGTATATAAAATACGTAACAGTTCATAGTACAATGTAAGAACTCAAAAAAGTGGTAGTTATTATTATGATTATTATTCAACAACAATCTCTAGAAATGCTATATGCAAATAAAGCAAATCTGTCTCCCTATTACCCCATCAGGTGGAAAAAGCAAAACAGATTTTTCACCAAATATGGAGGATATGTTTGAGACATTCTCACTTAAAAAAGAAATTTCGGTGTTAAAAAAATACACTTTGGCAGTTTGTTCAGAGACAGGGAGTCACCCTTCAGAGAAGCTAAAAACAAGGACAAAAACTTACTCATTGGGAGTGGCACTCTGTCCTAGACATTACAGACAGAAAACAGCAGTGACTTCAAAGGAAGCCCATATTAAAAGATAAGTACAGATGCTCTAAAGTATAGTCGTTGTTTTGCTTCCAGTTTCTTCTCACATGGACAATCTATGCAGCCAGGAATCAGCAGGATTTATTAAGAGGTAGTTGATGATGCATAGCAGGTCACTTTGTACATCTTTTCACCGTTTATAAAGCACCCACCAACATTTTAATAGCCATATGAAGTGATCAGGGGAGCCATTTGCTGTTAGTACACGGAGAAGTGAGTTTCCTGTGTGCAGTGGCAAGTGACCCTCCCTTTCCACTTCGCTTTCCACTTCCACTTTCCATATGTACTCCCAGAACTTAAGAGATTATATTTTTTCCCAAACATAAGCCAGAAAAAGTTTATAGGCAATGGATGCCATTAGGATCCACACAGATAATTTACAAACTTGCTGCTCACGGTGCACCCATGGGCTGGCAAGATCAACATCACTTGGAGGTTAGAAATATGAATCTCAGGCCCCACCCCAGACCTACTAAGTCAGATTCTTAATTTCAACAAGATATCCAAGTACTTCTTGTACACATTAAAATTTGAGAAGCATTGCTCTAGAAGATCATCTGTAATTGTGTGGCTGAGATTTGGGGACCTCCAAATTAAATCAGGAAAACAGCATGTAGATTCAGGGAAAACAAGACTAGAGTACAGTTGCAACTAATAAACCAGAAAATGTAACCTCTTTAGTTGATTCTATCTGAAAGTAGAAGCTGTTAATGGAGAGGGAAACTGAGTGCTTAGAATCTACAAAAGCAAAACCCAAAAAGCAATGTTTTCCTTATTTCTTCTTCACCATTTAGTAAAGGTGACCCTCCTATCCACCAATTTGCATCCTTATTTTTAGAGCTGATAAGTGCATTTGACCATCAAAGTTAAGTGTCCCATGTAATATACTTATAATCCAATTTTATGTGTTCATGTAACTTTCTGATTATAATTTAACTGCTCATCTTATGTAGTTTTTCTAAATGAAGAGACTGACCAATCAGACCAAACAGTCTAGTTTTTCTAAATGAAGAGACTGACCAATCAGACCCATACATTTTGTCTGTGCTCAAAATCTGATTGTGAGTTTGGTTAGGACAAACAAGTCTACTTGAATAAACTGTGTATATACTAATACAATTTTTTTTTTACATATGTAGCCACTTCCTAGAAACATTAGTGTGTGAGGTTCTGATGGAATGGTCACATGGTATCTCTGGATAATAACAACAAACATTTATTTAGTACTTCATATATTCCAGAAGTACTTTGCCTGTATTACATAATGTAATTCTCATAAGTCATATATTATAATCCCCATTTCACAGATGAGGAAACAGAAGCACAAAGTCATTAAGTAACTTGACTAAGTTATAAATTGACAGAAACAGGATTTTAACCCGGGCAGTTTGGTACCACACCAGAGCCTGCTCTCTTGACCACCATGCTGTGTAGCCTTCATCTCGTCTCTCAATAATTGTTACACATTGGCCTCTTCCTATTTCCCCCACCCATCAATTTTAGATTAAGTTCAAAAAACACAAACAGATCTAAGATGCCAGGAACTAGAACTTTTGATATGACCAAGACATTAAAGCCTCAAGCCTAAGTAGGTGACATTTTCTTCTATGTGGCTGAGGATGTTCCTCTGGGGTTTGCAGGTTAAACTGCAGAAACGCTGGATCCTAAGAAGACATTCTGTAGCTTGCACCTCCTCAGACTTGCTTCACCTGGTCTTGAGAATGAAATGATTTATATACTAAAGCCAAAGGGGGCTAGAAAAAAGACAGGAGACAGCGTTCACTTTGCTTGAGGCTTAGGTAAAGAGGAGTTTAACTCAATAACTCTATTGGGGTTTATACCAAAAGTTTTATAGAACTATAGAACATGCTCTGCATTACTTGTATCTCTATTTCTCTTGGAATCATCACAGGAAATGGCAACAGCTGCACAGAACTCAAGGATTTTCAACCCTGGATCTCTGGCCACATACTAGAGTTATCTACATGACAAACACACAGGAATAACATTCATTTTCCAGAAAAAAAAGCATTATAAATTGTGGAATGAAAATCTTTACCTTCATTCTTATGAAAGAGACAAAATGGACCTGAAACAAGTTCTCTAAGGTGTTTCCTACAACTGTTACCACCCCTTGCCTTAGGTGACTAGGGCTGTCTAGTGAATTGTTCTTGTGACATAGATCAGTCATTTGCAATCTTTTCTCTGCCCCAGCACACCTGTGAAATACAACACGTTTTCATAAGTTACAGTGGGCTCACTTCATACAAGATTTGTAAAAGATGTTTCCACTCCTTTCCAGTATAAAATAATAAAGCTGTGTTTTTCAGTGCTTTTAAGACATATTTAACAGTATGCTAAATATGAATACATGACATTGCCCTAGGGAGAGAAAACAATTTCTGTAAAAATGAGAAGCAATGTGAGACTTCGTAGAAACTTAAACTGAACCTGAACACCTAGTGTGCTTCTCCTATTTCCCTTCTGGTTCTTGTCAATATCAAAGAAACAAAATGTTATCAAAAAGGTAAAAATTAATAAGTGCAATGATTCACTTCATTCTGTTTGTTAGAAAAGTAACATGATTTATTCTATTATGCATTTAAAATATATTTAATCAATTTCCCATTATTTTCAAATAGTTTCTATCTATCTAGGTAGCTAGCTGTCATTATCTAGAAGACTTTTAGGACTACCTTCTGAGGGTCAGAAGGAAATTGTTTGCATATTATCACCCAGCAAATGAAAACGCTAGCATCTGGTGTTAACTGATTTATTTATAAATGTTGACCATGGCAGTTGATGAGTTCATTTACTGTTAATAGAAATTGTATAAGCCTCTATTAACTTGATATTATTTAAAAGTATATTTAGAATTTCCAAAACAGGTAAAATTCAACAAGTCGTCCATTTTTTTTTAATTTATTTTTTTATTGTACTTTAGGTTCTTGGGTACAAGTGCTGATCATGCAGGAATTGTTGCATAGGTACATACATGGCAATGAGGTTTGCTGCCTCCATCACCCCGTAAGCTATATCTGGCATTTCTTCCCATGTTATCCCTCCCCAACCTCCCCATCCCCCAACTGTGCCTCACTGTTCTTCCCCTGGCCCCCCTCAATGGACCCCAGTGTGTGATGCTCCCCTCCCTGTGTCCATGTGTCCTCATTGTTCAACACCTACCTATGAGTGAGAACATGTGATGTTTGATTTTCTGTTCTTGTGTCAGTTTGCTGAGAATGATGGTTTCCAGATTCATCAGTGTCACCACAAAGGACATGAACTCATTGTTTTTTATGGTTGCGTAGTATTTCATGGTGTATATGTACCACGTTTTCCTTGTCCAGTCTATCATCAATGGGCATTTGGGTTGGTTCCAGGTCTTTGCTATTGTAAACAGTGCCACAATGAACATACATGTGCATGTGTCTTTATAATAGAATGATTTATAATCTTTTGGATATATACCTAGTAAGGGGATTGCTGGATCAAATGGAATTTCTATTTCTAGATCCTTGAGGAATCGCCACATTGTCTTCCACAATGGTTGAACTAATTTACACTCACACCAGCAGTGTAAAAGTGTTCCTATTTCTCCACATCCTCTCCAGCATTTGTTTTCTCCAGATTTTTTAATGATCACCATTCTGACTGGTGTGAGATGATATCTCAATGTGGTTTTGATTTGCATTTCTCTAATGACCAGTGATGATGAGCATTTTTTCATGTGTTTGTTGGGCTCATATATGTCTTCTTTTGAAAAGTGTCTGTTCACATCCTTTGCCCACTTTTGAATGGATATATCTGTTTTTTTCTTGTAAATCTGTTTTAGTTCTTTGTAGATTCTGGATATTAGCCCTTTGCCAGATGGATAGATTGCAAAAAATTTTTTCCCATTCTCTTGGTTGCCAGTTCACTCTAATGATTGCTTCTTTTGTTGTGCAGAAGCTCTGGAGTTTAATTAGATCCCATTAGTCTATTTTGGCTTTTGTTGCCAATGCTTTTGGTGTTTCAGTCATGAAGTTCTTGCCTATGCCTATATCCTGAATGGTTTTGCCTACATTTTCTTCTAGGGTTTTTATGGTGTTAGGTTTTATGTTTAAATCTTTAATCCATCTGGAATTAATTTTAGTGTAAGGTGACAGATAGGGGTCCAGTTTCTGCTTTCTGCACATGGCTAGCCAGTTTTCCCAACACCATGTATTAAACATGGAGTCCTTTCCCCATTGCTTGTTTTTGTCAGGTGTGTCAAAGACCAGATGGTTGTAGCTGCATGGTGTTGCTTCTGGGGAGAATCTTTACTCTCAACAGCTAAAACATACTGACTTTCTAAAGCTCTTTGAAGCTGAGGCCACTGAATTCCCTCATACTCCAGATACTTCTTTTCCAGGGGTGGAGTGTCAGTGTTACCAATTCTAAATCTTTTCAAGGTTTTGTGTTCTAAATCTAGGCTTACTAGGCCTATTCCAAGTGTCCTAGTATTCCACTTTTTTGGATTCACTGAGTCCACTAATCCTTGTTGCTATGTCTTATTTCTGATTTGTTTTTGTCCTTCTGGGTTTATAACTTTAAGATATCCTCTTTATTGCCATATTATGGGGGTTTGGGGAGTTTGTGGAGTTAAATGCTTGTGTTTAATCTCCTACTACTTTGAACTTGAATGGCTAGGTTAGTTTAACATTAGAAAATACATTAATTTACCACTTAACATATTAAAGGGAAAAGCATGTGATTGTCTTAATAGATCTACTTGGCCATCCTTGCCTTGATTTATTCCCTAAAGAGACTTGGCATTTTCTAAAGAGGATGGATCCGCATGAGTGTTCACAGCAGCATTGTTAGTAGGGCCATAATGCTGTCAACCGTTCACACCATCATGCACATGTTCACAGGCAGGAGAGGAGGTGGGCAATTTGTCATACAGTCAGTTACACAGTGCGTGACTATAGAACAGTAAAATTATTTTCCTAGAGCTCAACATACATCAATATGAATAAGTCCCAGAAAGATGTTGAATGACAAAAGTGAAGTATACAGTTGTGTACTGCATAATGACATTTCGGTCAATG
This sequence comes from Cheracebus regulus, assembly GCA_963574635.1. Lineage (NCBI taxonomy): Eukaryota > Metazoa > Chordata > Mammalia > Primates > Pitheciidae > Cheracebus > Cheracebus regulus. Next base: position 13,723 of record CAUYQU010029316.1, read on the forward strand.
GTGGATGGCATATACATGGTGGTCCCATAAGATTATAATACTGTATTTTTACTGTACCTTTTCTACGTTTAAATTTGTTTAGATACCCAAGTACTTGCCATTGTGTTACAATTGCCTACAGTAGTCAGTACATTAACATGCTAGGAGCAATAGCCTATATCATATAGCCTAGGTGTGTAGCAGCCGCACCATCTAGGTTTGGGTAGATGCACTCTCTGATGTTCACATGGTGATGAAATTGCCTGACAGTGCGTTTCTCAGAATGTATCTCTTTCTTTAAGTGACATATTAACTGTAGTTTTATTTTTATAAAGTTAAACAAGTTCAACAAACAAAACATTGTTTTAAAACTGAAACTCATAGAGGAGCAATGACCAAAAAATTGAGGATTGTAGTTCCCTCATGGGGGCAGGAGTAAGTGGGATCTGCTGACAAGGAGCTTTGTCAGTGGCAGTGTTCTGTCAAGTTGAGTGGTAGATTAATAAGTGCTGGTGTTATTATTATGCTTTATGACTTTGAGATCTATAATATGCTCTTTTATTGTGCTAATAAACATAACACTGTTTTATAGTCTACAATTCAGTGGTGTCAAGTACATTCACAATGTTGTGCAACTGTCACCACCTTCTGAAAAGTTTCAGAAGTTTTAAAATCACCCCAGAAGGAAACCCTGTACCCATGAAGCAGTCACATCTCATTTCCCCCATTCTCTCCAGTACCCGGCAACCACTCATATACTTTCTGTCTCTATGGATTTGCCTATTCTGGATATTTCACATAAATGGAATCATATATATGGCCTTTTGTATCTGGCTGCTTTCATTTACCATAATGTTTTCAGGGTTTTTCTACAATGTAGCATGTTTTAGTACTTCATTTTTTTATGACCAAATCATAGTCCATTGTATGGACATGCCACATTTTGTTTGCCCATTCACATGTTGATGGACATTGGGATTGTTTCTGCCTTTTGGCCATTGTAAACAGGGATGTTATGACTATTTGTGTACAAAATTTTGTTTGAGCACTGGCTTTGAATTCTTTTTTAAAAGTTTTTAAAAATATTTGTTTATTTGCGATGAGGTCTCTGTCATCCAGGCTGGAGTGCAGTGGCTTGATCTCCGTTCACTGCAGCCTCCCCATCTTGCAAGCTCAAGTGATCCTCCCGCCTCAGCCTTCTGAATAGCTGGGACTACAGATGCAAGCCACCATCCCCAGCTAATTGTTTTTGTATTTAATATTTTTGGTAGAGACGGGGTTTCACCATGTTGCCCAGGCTGATCTTGAACTCCTGAGCTGAGGCAATCCACCCACGTTGACCTCCCAAAGTGCTGGGATTACAAGCATGAGCCACCGTACCCAGCCCTGCTTTCAATTCTTTTGGGCATAAATCTGTGAGTGGAATTGCTGAGTTATATGGTAATTCTATATTTAACTTATTGAGGAACCACCAAACTGTTTTCCACAGTGGCTGCATGTTTTACATTCCCACCAGCAATGTATAAAGGTTCTAATTTCTTCACATCCTTACCAATGCTTTTTTTTTTTTTCAGATTACAACCATCCTAGTAGGTATGAAATGGCATCTCATGATGGTTTGACTTGCATTTTCCTGATGGCCAGTGATGTCAAGCATCCTTTCCTGTGCTTCTTGGCCATTCATATATATTTTTTGGAGAAATATCTATTAGATTTAGTTCCCTAGTTTTGTTTGTTTGTTTGAGACAGTTTTGCTCTTGTTGCCCAGGCTATAGTGCAGTGGTGCAATTTCGGCTCACTGCAACCTTCGCCTTCCGGGTTCAAGTGATTCTCCTGCCTCAGCCTCCTGAGTAGCTGGGAATACAGGCATGTGCCACCATGCCTGGCTATTTTTTGTATTTTTAGTAGAGATGGGGTTTCACCCTGTTGGTCAGGCTGGTCTCGAACTCCTGACCTGGTGATCTGCCTGCCTCGGCCTCCCAAATTACTGGGTTTTAAGGTGTTTAACACCATGCCCAGTCCATTTTTTTTTTTTTTTTTTTTTTGAGATGGAGTCTCGCTCTGTTGCCTAGGCTGGAGTGCAATGGTGTGATCTCAGCTCACTGCAGCCTCTGCCTCATGGGTTCACGTGATTCTTCTGCCTCAGCTTCCTGAGTAGCTAGGATTACAGGTGACTGCCACCACAGCTGGCTAAATTTGTATTTTTAGTAGAGATGGGGTTTCACCATGCTGGCCAGGTTGGGCCTATTTTTCAAATGTACAATTTAAAAAATATTTCACAGCTCAAATATTTTAAAACATATGCATGGCAGATACTTCTTTTCCCTGTGGTAGTAATAATAAAGAAGTCTTTTAAATCAAGCATTTGGTCAAACTACTATGGAAATAGGTTAAAAGCTCAGAGATTCCTTGGTAGGCAGGTAGTTTTAAATCGCCCACAGTACTGGCTCTAAGTCAGTATGATAGAGAAATTTATTTGAGTAAGGGGAATAAAGGAAATTACATTTTAAAGAATTTGAGTATAAACCTAAACCAAAAAATTGACTTAGAAAAGGTACTTTTTTACATGAGTTTACCTAATGTTCTTATTTCTTCATTCACCAAGTATGAATGGGGAATGAAGTACTGGGAGTAGAATCTTAAGATATTTAAATACATTTTTATGTGGATGATGTCTGCCTGCTTACTTGCTTTTCTTTTTCAGTTCTTTTTTTCTCTTTCTCTTCTCTCTCCCCGCTCTCTCTCTCTTCTTTCTCTTTTCTTTTCCCCTCCCTCCCTCTCTTCCCTTCCTTCCTATCATGCCGTAACTTTTCTGTCATCTCACGTCTACATCAGGCAATGTAAAAATAACTGTACTGTTGAATTTACTCCATAAATATCTACTTTTCTGTATTTCAGAGACTATAATTTAGTGTTTTATTCCTTGCATTATAAAATTGACAGGATATTTGCTTTATATTTTTCAGAACTCTTTATATGAATGGCTACATGACGATGTGCCTGATTAAGAAATTTTCTTGCACAGAGGGGTAATAGAGCTGTGTGCTAGCCTGGTTGTTTTTCCTTGCACCATCTCATCAATTACTCTGATTGTTTTCTTCATGTCTTCATAGCCTCTTCCCGAGAAGTTTGTGGTAAAAGGTGTTGTGGATCGTTTTTCAGAAGAGTTTGTGGAGACCAGAAGAAAAGCTTTGGATAAATTTCTAAAAAGAATTACGGATCATCCTGTGCTCTCTTTCAATGAACACTTTAATATTTTCCTCACTGCTAAGGTAACGGCAGAAGTTTATGTACTCTTCCCCCAAATTACCATTCTTGGGGTTCTTTCTTAAAAGCTGTTTTGAGTAAGATTTGGTCTCTACACAAAATTTTAACAAACAGCTGAGTGTGATGTTGTGCATCTGTAGTCCTGGCTACTTGGGAAGCTGAAGCAGAGTAGCTTGAGCCCAGGAGTTTGAGGCTTCAGTGAGCTGTGATTGTGCCACTGCACTGCAGCCTGGGTGACAGAATGAGACCCTATCTCTTTTTTTTAAAAAAAAAGCTCTTTTGATCTTTCAAAAACCACCTTTATGAATGAATGGTTCACTATAACAGGGTTGTCATAATATTGGTAACTTTTTTTGGTGCGTCTGTGCATTTGCTTGTTTTTTTTTTTTTGTTTTGTTTTGTTTGGTATTAGCAAATCCATACAGGTGGATTCTATGTTAGAATTTAGGAGATCCATCCTCACCTCACCCTGGGCCCCATCCACTTGCAGCTGCAGAGGAAGTTAGAATATTTGCTCTGCCAAAAGCAAAGCTAAGTGTTTCCTTAAACACTCTTGGCATTATTACTGGGTGAGCCCAGCCTGGCCAACAATGGACACGGAAGAGAAGGAACATTTGAGTGTTTGGTGAGGGTGTTCTTCATAAGGGCGCTTTGAGTGATGACTTGCAGCCACGTTTACAGACAAGGAGACTCAAGTTCCAGGAGCTTGTCCTTGTTCGGGTAGCATCACTAGGATTTCAGATTGGGTCTTTGTGGCTACTGAGGCCACACCATCCCTGTGTATCACACTGCCTGATTGTTATTTACCTGCAACGCTGTTCCTGTCAGGTGGGCATTTGCCACATAAAACATTTGGGTCCTACACAGTTGCCAGATTCTGTGTTTTCAGACTCAAGTTAGTTGTTCACTGGCTTTTCTCTGCACTTCCCTGTTGGCAGAACTGGGCAGAAAACCAGAGGTGCTGTGCTCTCACTGTCTGCAGAAATGGGGTCACATGCTCAGACACTCCTGCTAGCTTCCTTCCAGTCCCGTCTGTTTGGTTTCAGGTATCAGATTCCCCTGTTCAGGCTGTATGTGACATGTTCCATGTTGGGAAGGGTATTGTGGTCCAGATACTTTCTAGTTTTTCAAATCTGCAAAACTGAGGAATCTTTACAGATAACATTAGTTGACGTTAAAGACTTCAGAGAGTGTGCCATTCTTCATTCAATGGAAGCCATAGGACAGAGTTCTTTAGTTTTGTTTTATAACCTCAGTTGGCATTGAGCCTTACTGACAACACTCCAATTCAGTATGTCTTTCTTCCAGAGGCTTTCCCCGCCTGCAGGTTGGACTGGTACACTGTTTAAAAATAAGTATTTCCTGGCAAACTAATCCTCAGGTATAATCCTTTCAACTCATACTCAAAGTAGAATACATCCTGTTCTCTAAAAGTACATTCACTTTCTCATCCAAGATCCATTTTACAGAAAGCCCTCAAGTACAGTCATGTTTACTGAACAAAAAAGAAAAAGGAGGGAAAAGCTTGGACCCCTGGTTGTTAGGGATCTGTATGAAGAATAAGTAGGAAAGAGAGAGAGTGTGTGTGAGACAGAGAGAGAGAAGGAGATTTATCTATCTGTGGGACAAGCAGTATGAAAATGACTTAAAAAATATAAGTTCCTATACTGTCTCATCAAAATCCAACTCCATGTGAGTGAATACAGGAGAGGTGGCTTTAAACAGAACAAATTCTAGCCGTAGTTCAGTATCCCTTGCTGAACAAAATACGCTAAATAGCCTTATATTTTCTTTTTTCTTTTTTAAGACAGAGTCTTGTTCTGTTGCTCAGGCTGGAGTGCAGTGGCATGAGCTCAGCTCACTGCAACCTCCACCTCCCAGGTTAAAGCAATTCTCCTGCCTCAACCTCCTGAGTAGGTAGGATTGCAGGTGAATGCCACCCCATCTGGCTAAGTTTTGTATTTTTAGTAGAGATGGGGTTTCACCATGTTGGCCAGGCTGGTCTCCAATTCCTGACCTCTGGTGATCCGCCCACCTCGGCCTCCCAAAGTGCTGGGATTACAGGCATGAGCCACCACACCCAGCAGCTAAATAGCCTTATCTTTTCTTTAAACATTTTTTAAGTTGTGATAAAATACACATAGCATTTGCCGTCCTAACAATTTCTAAGTATACAGTTCAGTAGTGTTAAGTATATTTAAATTGTTATGCAACTCATCTTCAGAACTTTTTCATCTTGCAGATCTAAAACTCTGTGCCCATTAAATGGCAGCACCCTACTCCCCCTCTTCCAGCTCCCTCATTTTTTCCTTTCACATACCTTGAATAGCTCTTATTTTGTTCTTGGATGACACTTACATGTTCTGCCTTAGGAAATGCAGAGATGCTCTTCCTTTTCCTTGTGATAATATGAGCTTATCAACAAATTAGAAGTGCCCTTAAGAAGCCAGTAAGGCTGTGCATGGTGGCTCATACCTGTAACACCCAACACTTTGGGAGGCCAAGGCAGGTAGATCACCTGAGCCCAGGAGTTCATGTGCAGCCTGAGCAACATGGTGAGACCCCATCTCTATATATTAAAAAAAAGAAGCAGCAGCAGCCAGTAATGCTGGGAGAAATGGTGACACTCAATAGCAACTATATTCAAGTCAATATTTTCATCTTTGGCAGAGTGGTTCTGGCAATCAGATAGATAATACTAAATAACTTTATTCAGCATGTAAATTAACTTGACCAACTAGGACACCCATTCAAAGCTCTCCTTGAAGTGGAGGCTGTGCAGTCCAGCGAGTCCATTTGACTGTGGTGGCACTTCTAAAAACGCTGTCTGCAGAGGTAATTCCAAGAACTCTGAGGCTTCAGTTCTAGTCTTGTGAAGGCCTCGTGCCTTTGCAGATGTTTCTTGACCTTCTGCGGGAGGTCAGAAGGGGAGGTGGAATCTTTAGGACACTTTCTCAGGCAGCCAGACTCTGAAGGGAAGGAGAGAGGTGGAGAGGAACTAGAGGAGATTGCTGCTGTTTTTAAGATGGATCAGCCTTGGGTGTATTTTACATGCTGAAGGAATAGCAGCTGAAGACACAGACAGATAGGGGATAATTGGTAGGGCAAGGCCCTTGGTTGGGGGAAGGTGTGGATAGGCGTTCAAGAAAGACTCTGAAACCATGATTTTCCTCTGCTCCCAAACAACAGCAGTTGTCATCCACACAGAAGACTTTTGTGACCAAATTGCGGGGTTGGGGGTAGGGACCAGGATTTTCCTCAAACACTAAGCAGCAGTTGCTAGCTGGTTGTCCACCAGTTTAATTCCCACATTATTTACCTGGAGATAGCATCAGATCCCACAGGTTGAGGACTCAGTCCTCGAGTCTGAGAGCTTCCAGATCTCAGACATGAAGTTCAAGCCTCCAGAGCTTCTGACTGGCCAGCTTCAAGCTGAGCTTTCTGTGACCCCTTCTTTGGGTTCCATTAATTTGCTGGAGCAGCTCACAGAACCCAGAGAAACACATCTACCAGTTTATTATAAAGGATATCACAAAGGATACAGATGAAGACTTGCATTGGACAAGGTTTAGGGGAAGGGACGAGGAGATTCCATGCCCTCCCTGGGTGTACTACCCTTCAGGAAACTCCACATGTTCAGCTCTCCAGAAGTTCTTGGAACCCAGTTCTCTCGGGTTTTTGTGGAATTTTCATGACAGTAGCATTCCTTCCTCCCGGGTGTGGGGAAACACCCTGTCTGGAATGAGGGCCTTTTGACCCATAATCAGAAAGGCTGGGGAAGATTCAAGTCCTGCCTTGGGAGGAGGCAGGAGAAGGTCAGAGAGATTTTGTTTCCTGAGGCTTAACATATCCATCATTATAGTGAAAAACTAGAACAGGCTGGGTGCGGTGGCTCATGCCTGTAATCCCAGCACTCTGAGGTCAGGAGTTTCAGACCAGTCTGACCAACATGGAGAAACCCCCTCTATACTAAAAATACAAAATTAGCTGGACATGGTGATGCATGCCTGTAATCCTAGCTACTCGGAAGGTTGAAGCAGGAGAATTGTTTGAACCCAGAAGGTGGAGATTGCAGTGTGCTGAGATTGTGTCATTGCACTCCAGTCTGGGCAACAAGAGCAAAACTCTGCCTCAAAAAAAAAAAAAATGCCTGGAACAAGGGCTGTGGGGGTTATGAGCCAGGAACCATGGACAAAAACCGACACACACACACACACACTGTCTCTCTCTCTCTCTCTCTCTGTCTCTCTCACACACACACACGCGCGTACACACACACACACACACACACACACACACACACACTCACTAACACGTCAATAGGAAAGGGTAGATCAAGAGCAGAAATAAAGGCCTGAGGAAGGAAGCGAATTCACAAGGAGCCTACATTCAGATACTATAGAGACCTCAGCCTGAAATTGCACATCAGATGCAGAGGGGCTGTTGGGCCACGTTAGCTATGAATTCTGCATTCTCTGCTCTGTCTTCTGCATCAGGCCAGGTCACCAGAAAGCTATCTGTGTCCTTCCTCTGGTTCCTTTATCGTTCTCTAGTCATGCCCTTCTAGGTCTGGGAATTAACATTCTGTTTGTATTGTGAGTGGATATGAGGAACAGACACCTGTACTTTCTGTAAAAACATTTTGGAAGCTACCCTTTTAGGTGACACAGGACAACCTGAAGATGCTGTAGATTCCTCTTAGGGGTTGATGATAGGAAGAAGCTTGTTTTATCAGGCAGGCCAATAGGCTTTTTGTTGTTGATGTTCTTTTTTGAGGTAGAGTCTCACTCAGCTGCCCAGGCTGGAGTGTGGTGACATGATCTTGACTCACTGCAACCTCTGCCTCCCAGGTTCAAGTGATTGTCATGCCTCAGAGCTGGGACTACAGGCATGTGCCATGACACCCAACTAATTTTTTTTTTTTTTCAGTAGAGACAGGGTTTCACCATGTTGGCCAGGCTGGTCTTGCACTCCTGACCTCAAGTAATCTACCCACCTCAGCCTCCCAAAGTGCTGGGATTACAGGCATGAGCCACTGTGCCTGGTCTGTCTAATATTCTTTATATTTAGATACAATAGGTTATGAAACTCAGCTTATTTCTAGTTTTGCTTTTAAAAAATGCAGGATTAAAATGTTTTGCTGTTTACAGCATCCATCCTAGGCCCGAGTTTTCTAGCAATGGTTTTCTGTCACTGTTTCCTGCTTTCCACACTTTACTCCCTTACATGGCTTTAGTTGGGGTATAAATAAATGAGTGCTGAATCTCAGAACCTAAAGACAACATAGGTTACTTTGTATGGGAGAAACGGTTAATTTAAAAAAATTATGTTAGAGGCTGGGCATGGTGGCTCATGCCTGTAATCCCAGCATTTTGGGAGCCGGAGGCGGTCAGATCACAAGGTCAAGACATTGAGACAGACCATCCTGGCCAACATGGTGAAAACCCATCTCTACCAAAAAGACAAAAAATAGCTGGGCGTGATGGCACGCACTGTAATCCCAGCTACTCAGGAGGCTGAGGCAGGAGAATCGCTTGAACTGGGAGGTGGAGGTTGCAGTGAGCTGAGATTGCACCACTACACTCCAGCCTGGCGACAGAGCCAGATTCTGTCTCAAAACAACAACAAAAAAAGTTAGAAACAGTGTTGTGTTTAAAGGGCAGTGTGCTCAGGTGAGTGAATTTAATTAAGGACTGGAGTTCAGCTCTGCTGAAAAGGGTCCTAGGTGTCAACCTACCGGAGCCTGAGTCTGGTGGTTATGAAATCCAGGCTAGGTCCTTGTGTGAATGTGATTAGGTCCTCTGACTCAGCTCCTTGTTTCCCGAGTCCTCCATTTCTAAACTGAAGCTGGTTTTAGAAGCAGTTTTATTTAGTCCTGCCCGTGTGAGTAAGTGGGTGCTTTGAGTTTGTTCACATATCATCCTCAGGATCTGAACATCTACAAGAAGCAAGGGATAGCATTGCTGACCAGAATGGGCGAGTCAGTCAAGCACGTCACTAGTGGCTACAAGCTGAGGACGCGGCCGCTGGAGTTTGCAGCCATAGGTGATTACTTAGATACGTTTGCACTCAAACTGGGAACCATTGATCGAATAGCCCAGCGGATCATCAAAGAAGAAATAGGTGAGCTATCTGTTGAGGTCTGGATTATGCCCTGCAGCCACATTGGCAGAAACAGCATTCATGTATGCTACAGAGAATCAAACTGCAAAATGCTGGAGTGACAGAACTAGGCCATCTTGTGCTTAACAAAGAAATACAAGGAGGGGAGGAGTTAGGTGTGACTGGAATGTCACGTTGCACCCCGTCCTTTGTCCTACTGTGCCAGCCTTGTGTTTGCTTTCCCCATGGCCAGCACTGCTGAGTCGTCAGGCATTTCCTTTTACTCTCTCTTAACTTTTGCTTTAAAAGTGGAGACATAGACTCAACTGCCCTTCATCCATAGGGAACAATAATTTAATAGACAAACTTAGATACCTTTTCTGGAAGAAAGACGGTTCAAAAGGACAGCGCAGTGACCTGTGTTTGCCAAAGTTATGACCCTGATGAATCTTTAGACTTGTAATTGACTCACCCATCCCATCCCAGTTCATTTTAAACCCACCCCTCCCGCATGGGGCAGTTGCCAGGGCCTGTATTGATTCTTCCTCGTTTTTGCCTCCACTTCCTTACCACCCCTCTCAGAGCCACCTGCTTTGCCGCATCCCAGAATGTTGGGATCTTTTGCCTCCTTACATACGTGTGGGGCAGACAGACGTGAACAGTGTAAATGATGGCACTGGCATGGGAGGAATGTTGAGAAGGATTCCCCAGCAGTTGCTGTTCATCGGTCACTAAGCCATGATGACTATGCTGTGTTGTAATAAAGACAAGACTCCTGGTGACAAATGATGGGCCAGATTTTCTTACGGGGGAATAAAATCAACATTTTTTTTCTCATTCCTTGTACTTGTTCCCTCTACTTGAGCCACTGATGATACCATGTGGGGCCCATAGATTTTTGGAGATAGCCTTGGATACTATCCACACCTAAGGATTATGTGGAGTAAATTCTGATGGGCTCCAAGGTGCTGAGGTGACCACCGAGTGCGAGAATAAATCTGCCAGTGTAAGACGATATCTCGTTATCAAAGTGTTTCCTAAAATTCTATTTATCCATTATGACTGATTTTTTTTAACTTTTTTTTTTTTTTTGGTAAGGTGGGGGTCTCACTCTGTCACCCAGGCTGGAGTGCAGTGGCACAATTTCGGCTCACTGCAGCCTCCACCTCCTGGGTTCAGATGATTCTCCTCCCTCAGCCTCCTGAGTAGCTGGGATTACAGATGCACGACTAATTTTTGTATTTTTAGTAGAGATGGGGTTTCACCATGTTGGTCAGGCTGGTCTCGAACTCCTGACCTTGTGATCCACCCGCCTCGGCCTCCCAAAGTGCTGGGATTACAAGTGTGAGCCACCGTGCCTGGTCTTTTTAACCTTTAAAAACATCTCCCTAAACCTATGTGAAACTTTGCCCCCATTGCCTGTTAAAATATTGCTTCACAGTATGTGTAGACGAGTGGTTATTTTCGAAGATGTTTGGTGGATGTGGCTGCTACCACTTTTTCCCATAAGGTACTGGAGTGCCCATTATCCAGAGGCATGGCATTCCCATCACGGGATGGAATGGATTGATGTAGCATGAACTTTCAGAGGTTTCATGCAATTGTGCTAGAAACGTGTTGTGTTTAAAGAAAAGTGGGATTAGGTGAGTGAATGGCCAAGCAAACACATGTTCATGTAGAGAGCCCTTGGCTGTGGTGATTACTGAGTTGGTAACAGCAGCAAGTGCTACCCAGACAGATTTTCACTGGTTTCCCTTCCCTATTCAGAGTACCTTGTGGAGCTGAGAGAATACGGGCCTGTGTACTCTACGTGGAGCGCCTTGGAGGGTGAGCTGGCTGAACCCCTGGAGGGCGTGTCAGCTTGCATTGGGAACTGCTCTACAGCCTTGGAAGAGCTGACAGATGACATGACAGAAGACTTCCTACCTGTACTCAGGGAATATATTTTATACTCTGACTCCATGAAGGTAAGCTGGCTTGCTTCTTGTGTACTTGGATACCTTCTTTGTCATAGCAATTATCAGAAAGTAATGGATTGTTGCCTGTTTGCATGTGGTATACGTTTCCTTCTTCCTGGGTGGGCAGGATCAGACATGTGGACTGACATCACGGACATACAGATAGAGCACATGGTGAACCTAGTATGTGAATTAAATGAAAAAAAGTTTGGGAAGAAATTCTTACTAGTTTCTCCGAAAGTTCAAGAAGATATAATGTCTATGAAACAAGAGCAGGATGCCATGGAAAAGTAATAGCTAATTAGAGCTCTTGGAAGTTAAAACATGATTGCTGAAATAAAATTGAATGATAAAGTTGGAAGGTAAAGTTGAAGAAACCTTAAAGTAAGACAAAACAGAAGTCATTGGAAAATAGAACAAAAATGCAAAAGTCCTAAAAATGTGAAAGAAAAGAGACATAGGGGATTAATCCAAAGGTTCAGCATCTGACTGGTAAGAGTTCCTGAGAGAGCAGGGAAGACTGAGGGAAGGAAATTGTAAAAGAAATAATACAAGAAAATCCCCCAAAGTTGAAGACATAAACCGTCTGATTAAAAGGACATGCTGTTTGCCCAGCAAAAGGATTGAAAAGATCACCAACCCAAAGCATATTGTAGAATTTTAGAACAAAAGTGATAAGAATTTGAAAGCTTTTTTAAAAAGAGGGAGGGGCAGATTATATGTAAAAGGAAAAACAGTGAGAATGTCTTTTGTCTAGCAGTGGTGGACAAGAAGAAGGACTATGAGGACAAATCTCTAGCCCCAAATTCTGTATGCAGAATCAGGGTAGAGCGCAGGTTGAAATGCACCAGTGCCCACACTAGGAACTCCCCCAGCCTGCACGTAGACTGGTTGGAGAGCATCGCTTCAGGAGACTCCAACGATGGTGGCACTGATTAGAGGAAAGACTCAGTCTTTATGACCAATAAAAAAAGAGACGTGGCTCAGTGTTGAACATTCCCACCTCTAAATGGTGCCCTTCCTACTTCACAAAGGAGACCTCTGCATGATTAATCTGTCTTTGGGGCAGGTCTAGGGCATCCCATTAGGAAAGACCTGAATAGGGACTGACCTGAATCTGCGGAGAGAAACCTGTCAGTCAACGTTGGGTTGTAAAACTGTAAAACCAGAAAGATTGTAGATCCATGAAAACATTGTACAGCTTGAGAAGAGGAATAAAAAATAACGAATCAACTAGTTATAAAAACAAATTATGATGGAGAACTTTAAGCACATACAGAAGCAGAGAGAATAGTGACAAGCTCCCACATACACACGCTCCTCGTTCCTTCTTGTCCCATCAGGTGTGAAGGTTTTCAGGGTCTTGCTGTGTATTAATGTGTGGACAGTGGAAAATGGAGCTTCTGGTGAATCCCATTCTCATGTGTGCACTATAAAGTTGCTAATAAAACACTGCAAATGCAGGATTGAATCTAAATCTCTCAGTGATCAGGGAAATAGTATGAATTTCCTTATCTGTAAGTTGGAAATGATGGTGGTGATAGGATAAAGTCAGATGTGAGATCATTAGCCTGAGACCACTAGTTGGAAATTGTTGGAACTGAGGCTGAAAACCAAAACTTCTGACTGTGAATGTGCAGCTCATTCTCCTGTATCATGTTGATTTTCGTTAAAAAAAAATTTGGGATATACACATTGAATTTTTCATCCTATGGCCAAAACAAGTATAGAAAGACATCCTGACTTCCTTAAAATGAACCAGAATATTTCACTTATAAGTTAATGGCATCTATTCTTTTTTTCTTTTTCTTTTTCTTTTTTTTGAGACCAAATCTCACTTAGTTACCAGGCTGGAGTGCAGTGGCGCTGTCTTGGCTCACTGCAACTTCTACCTCCTGGGTTCAAGTGATTCTTGTGCCTCAGCCTCCCGAGTAGCTGGGATTACAGGCATGTGCCACCACACACAGCTAATTTTTGTATTTTTAGAAGAGACAGGGTTTCACCATGTTGGCTAGGATGGTCTCGATCTCCTGACCTCGTGATCCACCTGTCTCATCCTCGCAAAGTGCTAGGATTACAGGTGTGAGCCACCGTGCCCGGCCGGTGTCTGTTCTTATAAACAAAAATAAATGTTGGGGAAGAGATCCAAAATGGCCGATTAGCAACAGCTCAGGAATGTAGCTCCCAATGAAAGCGCAGAGAACGAGTGGACGCTGCACTTTCCGACGAATTTTCGTTGCCCACAGACTGGGAGATTCCCGGCAGAGGAGCCACACGGGTCGCCAGTGCGACTCTTTTGGCCGGCGCGACTGTTTTGCCTTTGCCCCAGCGCGGCGCTTCCCGGTGCAGAGTATACGGGACGGACGGGCTCGGCTGGTCCCATCCCCACAAGGAAAACAGCAATTGGAAGCGCTGAGGGCTGAGAGTTTCACAGCAAGCACAGCGAACCCGGGAAGGTCCGGCTCTGTGGGGAAGGGGCATCCGCCAAAGGAAAACTAAGAAACAGAAAAAACTTCATCACTGGGCGGAGAGAGATCCAAGATGGCCACGTAGCAGCAGCTCAGGATTGTAGCTCCCAGTGAAAGCGCAGAGAGCGAGTGGATGCCGCAGTTGCAGACGAATTTTTGATGCCCACAAACTGGGAGATTCCCGGCGAAGGAGCCACACGGGTTGCCAGTGCGACTCTTTTGGCCGGCACGGCGCTTCTCGGTGCGGAGTATACGGGACTATGTACCTAACTTTTAGTTGGGCTCCGCTGGTCCCATCCCCACAAGGAGAACAGCAATTGGAAGACCTGAGGACTGAGAGCAAGCACAGCTGAACCTGGGAAGGCCCAGCTCTGTGGGGAAGGGGCGCCCCCCGAAGGAAAACTAAGAAACAGAAAAAACTTCAT
>CAUYQU010029317.1:0-12739 GCA_963574635.1 Cheracebus regulus
TTGATTCTTTTGCCATTATGTAATACCCTTCTTTGTCTCTTTAGATCTTTGTTGGTTTAAAGTCTATTTTATCAGAGACTAGGATTGCAACTCCTGCTTTTATTTGTTCTCCATTTGCTTGGTAAATCTTCCCCCATCCCTTTATTTTGAGCCTATGTGTATCCTCGCATGTGAGATGGGTTTCCTGGATACAGCCTACTGATGGGTTTTGACTTTTTATCCAATTTGCCAGTCTGTGTCTTTTGATTGGGGCATGTAGCCCATTTACATTTAAGGTTAATATTGTTATGTGTGAATTTGATCCTGCCTTTTTAATGCTAGCTGGTTGTTTTGCCCATTATTTGACTTAAACTCCCACACAATAAGTCCTGGGTCCAGCTGTGCTTGCTGTGAAACTCTCAATCCAGAGCCTTTCAGATTGCTGGTCTTTGTGGGGGTGGGACCTGCCGAGCCAGATCACCTCTCCCTGTTTCAGCCCCCTTCTTTTCAGTGGAATGGGTGACTCTGTCTCCCAGGCATTGCAGGTGCCAGTTGAAATGATGCCCAGATTTGTGTGAGTTTTTGTGTGAAGACCCACTGTGCCAGCTGAAACATCCATGCTGGAGACTCATGGTGCTTTTCTGCCCAAGAATCTCCTGGTCTTTGGGTAGTAAAAATTCGTTTGGAAATGAGATGATCACTCACCCTCTACATTCCCGCTGGGAACTGTACTCCAGAGCTGTTCCTATATGGCCATCTTGGATCATCCTCACTTTTCAAAAATGGATTGATTTTTAAGAAAATTTTATAGCTGCCAGACATAATATTTTGAAAATCAGTTGTATTCTAACTTTATGACAACTGTAATAACGCCTAATTTTGAAGCATTTGTTTATAAAAGAGAAGTCCTCATAACTATGTTTTATATACAATTATGTGGCACAGAAATGAAATGAATCTTCATACATAACTTAAAATGGCATTAGTTCTTTCAGGGTACAAATTGCTGTATTCATACTTCTTTCTTTTTAAGAGGCAGGATCTCAGTCTGTTGCTGGGCTACAGTGCAGTGGCTCAATTATAGGTCACCTCAGCCTCAAACTTCAGGCTTCAAGGAAACCTCCCATTTCAGCCTTCCAAGTAGCTGGGACTACAAGTGTATGCCACTGTGCTGGATAATTTTCAAATTTTTTGTAGAGATGGGTCTCACTATGTTGCCCAGGCTGGTCTCAATTTTCTGGCTTCAAGTGATCCTCTGATCTTGGCCTCCCAAAGTGCTGTATTACAGGCATGAACCACTGTGGCTGGCTATAACATAATATTTTTTTGAGTTATAGTTTTTCTTGTTGCCTAACTCATAGTTTTCCAATCATTTCTTTCTTTTATCTTAACTTTTTTTTTTCATTTCAATGGCTTTGTGGTATAAAATGGCTTTTGGTTATTTGGATAAATTATATAGTGGTGCCAGGTGCAGGGGCTCACAACTGTAATCCCAGCAGTTGGAGGCTGGAGGAAGGCAGGTCATAAGATCAGGAGTTAGAGACCAGCCAGTTCGAGACCAGCCTGCCCAACATGTCGCAAACCCAACTCTAGTGAAAGTACAAAAAAAGTAGCCACATGTGGTGATGCATGCCTGTAATCCCAGCTATTTGGGAGGCTGAGGTGGGAGAATTGCTTGAATCTGAGAGGCAGAAGTTGCAGTGAACTGAGATTGAACCACTGAACTCCAGCCTGGGTGACAGAGCAAGACTCATCTCAGAGGGAAAAAAAAAGTATAGTGGTGAAGTCTAGGATTTAGTGCACCCATTATGGAAACAGTGTACATTGTATCCATTAAGTAGCTTTTCATTCCTCACCTCTCTCCCACCTTTCTCCCTTCTGAGACTCCAGTGTCTACTATACTACTCTGTATTCCTTTGTGTACGCATAACTTAGCTCCCACTTATAAGGGAGAGCCTATACTATCTGGTTTTTAAATTCTGTTATTACACTTAGAATAATGGCCTCCAGTTCCACCCAAGTTGCTGCAAAAGATATTTCATTTTTTATGGCTGAGTAGTATTTCATGTCTGCCTCATTTTCATTATACACTCATTGGTTGAAGGGCACTCAGGTTGACTTCATGTCATTGTAATTGTCAATAGTGCTGAGATAAACATACACATATAGGTGTCTTTTTGATAGTGACTTATTTTCCTTTGGGTAGATATCCACTTGTTAGATGGCTGGGTTGAATTGTAGATCTACCGCTAGTTCTTTCAGAAATCTCCATACTGTTTTACATAGAAGAATCTCCACACTGTTTTCCATAGAGTTTGTACTAATTTACATTCCTACCCACATCCTTACCAGTATTTATTATTTTTTGAGATTTTAATTATGGCCATTCTGTCTCGGATAAGGTGGTATCTCATTGTGGTTTTAATTTTAAGTTCTCTGATTATTAGTGATGTTGAGCATTTTTTATTTTTTATTTTTTTGCCACTCATGTATCTTTGAGAAATGTCTATTTATGTCATTTTCCCACCTTTTAACAAGATTATTTGTTTTTTTCCTTGCTGATTTTAGTTTCTTGTAGATTCTGGATACTAGTCCTATATTGGATGCATAGTTTGCAAATATCTTCTCCCATTTTGTAGATTATCTGTTTAATGATTATTTATTTTGCTGTGCAGAAGCTTTTTAGTTTAATTGGATCCCATTTATTTATTTTTGTTTTTGTTGCATTTGGTTTTGGGGTTTTAGTCATAATTCTTCGGCTAGACCAATGTCCAAAAGCGTTCTTCCTAGGTTTTCTTTTAGAATTTTATAGTTTCAGATCTTAGAGTTATTTCTTGAATTCATCTTGAATTAATTTATGTATATGGTGAGAAATAGGGATCCAGTTTCATTCTTTTACATGTGGCTTGGCAATTACTCCAGCACCATTTGTTGTAGAGGCAGTCATTTTCCCAATTTATTTTTTTTAATGTTTTGTCAAAGTTCGGTTTGTTGTAAGTATTTGGCTTTACTTCTGAGTTCTTTATTCTATTCCATTGGTCTATGTATCTTTTACACCAGTATAATGCTGTTTTCGTTGCCATAGCCTTGCAATATGATTGAAGTTGGATAATATGATGCCTCCAGATTTATTCTTTTTGCTTAGGATTTCTTTGGCTATGTGGGCTCTTTTTTGGTTATAAATTTTAGGAGAGTTTTTTCTAATTATGTGAAAAATAATATTGATACTTTGTTAGAAATTGCATTGAATCTGTAGATTGCTTTGGGCAATATGGCCATTTCACAATCTTGATTATTCCAATCCAAGGCATGGGACGTGTATCCATTTGTTTATGTCATCTGTGATTTCTTTCAGCAGTGTTTTTTGGTTCTCCTTATAGAGATATTTCACCTCCTTCATTAAGTACATTCCTAGGTGTGTGTGTGTGTGTGTGTGTTGTGTGTGTGTATACATATATATATTCGTAGCTATCGTAAAAGAGATTGAATTTTTGGTTTGATTCTCAGCTTGGTCAGTGTTAATGTATAGCAGTGCTGCTGATTTGTGAATATTGATTTTATAACCTGAGACTTTACTGAATTTATTGATAAGATCTAGAAATCTTTCAGAAGAGTCTTCAGAGCTTTCTAAGTGTAAGATTATATCATTGACAAACAGAGATAGTGTGACTTCCTCTTTTCCAATTTGGATGCCTTTGGTTCTTTCTCTTGCCTGATTGCCTTGACTGGGACTTCCAGTACTAGAACAAAAGTGGTGAAAGTGACCACTCTTGTCTTGTTTCAGTTCTTAGGGGGAATAACTTCAACTTTCCCCCATTCAGGACGATGTTGGCTATGGGTTTGTCATATGTGGCTATTATTTTGAGGTATGCTTGTTTGATACATAGTTTGTTGAGGGTTTTTTATCATAAAGGGATGCTAGATTTTATTGATTCATTTTTTTCTGTGTCTATTGAGATAATAATAATATGGTTCTTGGTTTTAATTATGTTTATGTCATAAATCACATTTATTGACCTGCATGTGTTGAACCATTCCTGCATCACTTGAATCAAACTCCACTTGATCATGGTGAATTATTTTTTGATGTGCTGTTGGATTCTGTTTGCTAGCAGTTTGTTGAGTGTTTTCATTTCTATGTTTATGAGGGGTAGAGCCTGTAGTTTTCTCTTTTTGTTATATCCTCGCTTGGCTTTGGTGTCAGAGTGATATTGGCCTCATGGTATGTGCTACGGAGGATTCTCTCCTCCTTAATCTTTTGGAATAGTTTCAGTGGAATGAGTACCAAATTTTATTTCAATGTCTGATAGAATTCAGCTGCAAATCCATCTGGCTCTGGACTTTTTTTTTTTGGAAGTTTTAAAATTACTGATTCAATCTCACTGATTGTTGTTCATCTGTTCAGCATTTCTATTTTTTTCTGACTTAAGCCAGGGTAGAATTGTATGTTTCCAGGAATGTATTTATTTCCTCTAGGTTTTCTAGTTTGTGTACATTGAAGCATTCATACATAGTAGTCTTGAATAGTCACTTGTATTTTGGTGATGTTGTTTCCACATACATATGGTCATTCGTATTTCAGTTGTAATGTCTCCATTTTTATTTCAAATTAAGCTTATTTGAATCTTCTCTCTTTTCTTGGTTAATCTAGCTAGAGGTCTATCAGTTTTGTTTATCTTTTCAAGGAACCACCTTTTGTCTCATTGATCTTTTGTGTTATATTTCTGGTTTCAATTTAATTGAGTCCTGCTCTGATCTTTATTTCTTTTCTTTTTCTAGCTTCGAGTTGGGTTGGTTCTTATTTCTTTAGTTCCTTGAGATGTGATATTAGATTGTCCATTTCTGATCTTTCAAACTTTTTAATGTTGGCATTTAGTGTTATAAGCTTTTCTGTTAGCACTGTTTTTGCCATATCCTAGAGGTTTTGATAATTTTTGTCACCATTTTCATTCATTTCGAAGAATTTTTAAATTTCCACTTTGGTATCACTAAATTAGTGAGGAGCAGGTGGTTTAAGTTTCATGTATTTGTATAGTTCGGAAGGTTCCTTTTGGGACTGATTTCTAGTTTTATTCTATTATGGTCTGAGAATATACTTGATAGAATTTTGATTTTTAAAAATTTTATTGAGACATGTTTTGTGGCTATCATATGGTATACCTTGGAGAAGGTTCCACGTGCTGATTAGAAGAATGTATATTCTTCAGTCCTTGGGTAGAATGTTCTACAAATACCTGCTAAATCCTGTTCTAGAGGGTAGTTTAAGTCCAGTGTTTTTTTGTTGACTTTCTGCTTGATGATCTGCCTAGTGCTGTCAGTAGAGTGTTGAAGTCCCACGCTATTATTGTTATTATTGATCTATTTTCTTATGTCTAATAGTAATTGGTTTATGAATCTGACAGCTTTGGAGATAGGTGCATATACATTTAGGAACATTTCATCTTCTTGTTGAATTGATCCTTTTATATAATGACCTTTGTCTTTTTTTTTTTTTTAACTGTTGTTGCTTTAAAGTCTGTCTTATGTCATATAAGAACAGCTATTTCTGTTTGTTTTTTGTTTCCATTTGCTTGAAATATATTTTTCTAGCCATTTACCTTGAGTTTACAAGAATCTTTACAAGTTGTGTCTTCTGAAGACAGAAGATATTTGGCTTATAATTTTTTATACACCGTGCTAGTCTGTATCTTTTACATGGAACATCAGACCATTTACAGTCAATGCTAATATTGAGACGTAAGCTAGTGTTTCAGTCATCATGTTGATTGTTACCTCATTACTTTATTTCCTTCATTGTGTTGTTATTTTATAAGAACTGCAAATTTTATGCTTCAGGAGTTTCTATTCTGATGCATTTTGTCTTTTTGTTTCAATATTTAAAATTTCTTTCAGCAATTATTGTAGCATTGGTTTAGTATGAACATATTCCCTCAACATTTGCTTGTCTGAGAAAGACTTCATGCTTAAGGTCTCTCTGTAACTATATGCTTCGGTGATGTTCTTTTTGCAATAAATCTTCTAGGAGTTCTTTGAAATGCTGGTGTCTGGATGTCTAAATCTCTAGCAAGGCCAGGAAAGTTTTCCTCAATTATTCCTTTAAGTTTTCCAAACCTTTTGGTTTTTATTCTCTCTAAGGAACACCAATGATTCTAATATTTTTTCACTTTACATAATCCCATATTTCTTTGAGACTTTGTTCATTTTTTAAGTTCTTTTTTCTTTATTTTTGTCTGATTGGGTTAATATGAAAGCCTTGTCTTTGAGCTCTGAAATCTATTTTTACTTGGTCTAATCTATTTTATAACTTTCTACTGCATTTTCTAATTTTCTAAATGTATGTTTTTGTGTCCAAATGTTCTCATTGGTTTTTACTTAAAATACCTGTCTCTTTAGAAAAATTTTCCTTCATATGCGCATTTTTAAAAAAATTCATGTTGCTTTTCACCTTTATCTCCTTGGGTAACTCAGTTGTCAACCTTTGAAATTCTATATCTGATATTTCAAAGACTTCTTGATTTGGATCCATATTGGAGAGTTAATGTGATATTTTGAGGATATTCAGGATGTGACTTTCATGTTTTTAGTTTAATGTCACCTAGCTTTGGTTCTGGGTGTCTTTGCTGGCAAAGATTCTGTATGAGTTCCTTTGTTATGGAGAGTCTATGTGTGTTAATTTTCTCAGATGTTGGTTGTTGGAGCAATGTAGTTGGTATGTTAGCAGGATTACTGTCTTTTTTGGGCCTGCAATGGCAGAGATCTCATGAAGTTTATCTTGCTTCCCTCTGGTGTTTACTTATTTTTTTTTCCAGTAATTTATTTCCTGGTTAAATAGTTTAGGCTTCAGGCCAGTAGGGAGGTGTCCATGGAGACAAATGTGGTTGAAACAAGTGGGTAAATGGAATGCCCCAATGTTGGGCCTAGGTGTCCACCTTGACAGAGGTAGTTGGGGAAGCTAGCTAGCTCTCAGTAAAATGCACTGAGGTCTTTTCAGATGGAAGGAAGGGAGCCATGACAGCTCTCCTTCTAGGCCTGCAGGAAAGTGATCCATCTCCTAGTCACACTCCTGACCTAGTGTTTCAGTTATTCATATTGGACAGGCTCCTCTTTTCATCTTCAGGAATGCTGATGTTCCATGTAGAGAGAAGTTGTGACTCTACCTCTTATGCAAACCTGAACCTGGAGGGCACTCCTTCTTTTGGGATGTGGTCACCATGAAGTATTCCAGAAAGGTTGTCTAAAGATGTACCCATGCCAAGCTCTCATGAGAGAAGACCCAGCTGTTCCTATATTGGTGGATAAGGAAAAGAAGAGATCTCCTTTTCCAACACCCTTCATGAGCACCAAGGCTGCCTGACTGTTGGAGTAGAGTCACAGACTTTTCCCACTGAGCCCATCACTGCACCTGTTCCATTGCTGGAAGAAACTTCCAACAAGTAGAAAGTTCAGGGCCTCCAGGCCTGGAGTCTGGTTTTTTTTGCACCACAGAGTGCTCCTTTAATGTGGTGCAATCTCACTTTTTGCAGGAATAGCAGACCCTGAGGTCTAGATTACTGTAAGTCCTGCTGCCCTTCTTGTTCTAGCTGACCACCATGGTTGCCACACTCCAGAGTCATGTTGGAGAATATCTGCAAAGGGATCCAGTGATGTGACCTGTCCTCTAGTGTTGTAAAGGCAGTACCAGCTCCAAGGGGGTGAGAGGAGAGTGATGCAGACTCAGATTTTTTTGGTTATAAATAGCCTGTGTGTGTTGGCTTTCACAAATGCCAACATTAGTGATAATGAGCTAGTCATGTGAATGGACTCAGGACCTGGTAGGCCAGGGTGATGCAGGCCATGGTGATAATTGAGGTCACAAAAAATTTTCTGTTTCCTGAGCACTGTGCTACTGTGTCTGTAGATGTTGTAATGGGCTATGCCAGTTGGCCTCCAGTCAGAAGGTAGCTCTTGCAAAATAGCACCAGCTATGGTAGTAGCAGTGGAATTTGTGTCAGCTTATGTTACCCAGGGGTGACACTCCGGAGTCTCAAGCAATGGGCAGGGCCATGGAGCTCCCAAATGTCCCTGTCCATTGTGTTATGGAACCAAGGCGGGAGGAGGGGCAAGTCCATGCTCTGACTCCCCATGTGCAGGCACAAGCATTGGCCCTGGTAGGGATCAGAGGGTAGTTTTCTGGCCACTGGGGTAGTTCTTGAGAGGAATGCCACTGCCTCTGCTGCACAAAAGAATCCATATGGGGAGCAGGAAATATCATACAGCAATAAGCCCCATCCAGCTCTCAAACATTTTGTAAGGCAAGTCCCACACCTGCAGGGTTCTGCTAAAAGCAGCTACCTGGGTTCCTGGCAGCTTGCGCTGAGAACTAAAAACTGCTCCAGGGCATAAGCCTTCCTGATGGTGACAGAAACCACAGCTTTCAGGCCATGTTTCTCCTCATCTGCCCACAAGTCAGGGGCACTCAGCTTCCAGGCCCACAGTTTTAACAGTCTTCCCACTCACTCCTTGATTCTTGCCAGTGGGGTTTGTCATTGGCAAGATTTGTCACTCAAGATTATATGACAAATCTCAGTTGAGAATTTTTCTCAACCTGTGACAGAAGTCTGAATTAGCAGGCTAACATCCATGAGGTCCTCTGTGAGGTAGGATCAGGAATGTCTTTCCTCCATTCTCGCTGGAGTCTGGAAGTGCATGCAAATCATGTCCCAGCACATTTCTTTCTCATATATTCCTCACCTGTCACAAAATTGGCTCCAGCACTGAGTAGGATTTAAGGCCTTCCCAGGGGCCATGGCCTGGATTACCTGGCTCCCCTGTGGGAGTGTGTTTCAAGGCAGTCATCTCCCTCCATCTCACACTCTGGAGACTCACAGTTCTCTGTATAGTTCACAGTTGCTGTGTGTGTTGGGGGTGAGGGGGTAGGAGGTTTGGTGATTAAGTGATGAATGCCTTAATTCATCTCTACAATGGAAGCTGTATGTGAACAAGCTCAGTATCTGATTTGCTGACTGTGTGTCTCAAGAACTTGATAAGGTGCTTGTCACATTGTAGGTAATCACTGGTTTTTTTGAAATATATTTACTTATATTGGTTTCCAACCAGGAATATATAACCAGTTTAAAGAAATTATTTGTAAATTGCAACCAGGAATATATAACCAGTTTGAAGAAATTATTTGTAAATTGCACAAATCTGTACAAAATTATTTGTGATATTTGAAAAAAATTATTTGAAGAAAACTATAATACAGCTTGGTGATAAATGGATGGAGATATAATTGCTTTAGTTCTTCTAAGCACACTTAAGACTAAAATGTATAAAACATAAATCTTAAATACTTAAATCACTTCATTATTTTTAAGATTTGTAAAAATGCATTTAGAGAACCAGAAAAGAAAAATTATTTCCCAACATTCCTATTATTTTATACCAGACTCCAGCAAATTAGAAAAGATACAGTGTCATTTGGAGAGAGTACTGCAGTGGCAGCCTGGAAGTTGGATCTAGCCCCAGCTTTGCAACTAATCGCCCATGTAAGGTGGCCTGCCTGCATCAACATCACATGTAAACATAAGGAGATGAGCTTTCACAAACACCAAATCCTTCTTCTATCTCTAAAATTACATGAGATTAGAGAGATATGAGCAATTTTTTTGTAGGTACACACAAAATAGAAACAGAAATAGTAATAAGTCAGTTTACGCTTTAAGAAATGTTTACTTTCCACTTGAAGAAAGAATAGTTTTACATAGTCCTGTTTGCTCATCTAGCAGACATTTACTCTAGACTGGAGCTTGGTAAATATTTTAGCTTAAAATCCAAAGGTTGCTTTGACAATAAACAAACTGGCCGGGCACGGTGATTCACGCCTGTAATCCCAGAACTTTGGGAGACCGAGGTGGCTGGATCACTGGAGGTCAGGAGTTCAAGACCAGCATGACCAATATGGTGAAACTCTGTCTCTACTAAAATTACAAAAATGAGCTGGGCATGGTGACGTGCACCTATAGTCCCAGCTACTTGGGAGGAGGAGGCAGGAGAATTGCTTGAACCTGGGAGGTGGAGGATGCAGTGAGCCAAAATCGTGCCAATGCATGCCAGCCTGGGTGACGAATCCAGATTTCGTCTGAAAAACAAGAAAAAAATAAATAAATAAAAGAACAAATAAACTAAGTCATGTAAGTGATGAAGTGATGAAGGCTGGAGAGACAATGGTTCTCAGCCCTTTACAACCTCCTTCCAAGCTCCAGGAATGTCTGTTGGGACTTAGTCCCAGTTTTACACGCTCTGGGTTTGGGACTGGAGGAAGACAAAGAATGGGTCTCCCCATGCCCCATTTCTTGTCCCAGAATTCTCCCTAACCCAGGGCTTTAGGAGTTGGGGGATGGGGCACGCCCCTGTGACCTCCCTCTGGGTGGTGGTGAGACCTCTAGGTGAAGATGTTTCCGTCAATAGGCGCCGTCCACCCCCTCGTGGACATTTCTGGGTGAGTGGGAGCGACGTCTCTTTCGTGGGGCGTGTCTGGAAGCCCACCTCAGGTCGGATTTCTCTCCGCGGGCAGAGGGAGGAGGGTGCCTGCTGGGGAGGAGCTGTGGTGGGAAATACGTAGCTGTGAGCTTTACTCTCTACCAGAGCGTTTTACCTCCCCCGGGCTTTTGTGAGGCGGGAGGTGACCTCCCCATTCCTGAAGCGCTGTGTGGTGATCCTGAGCCTGAAGGTCCTGAGGCTGGGTGGCTGAAATGGTTTCCAGTGAGGTTTGGTGCCTGTGCAGCCATGTGGGGGAGGTTTCCGTCTTGAGTTTCATGCCCTCTTGGGCTGGGATCATTTGGTGGTTATCAGTGATATTGAGAAATGGGCCCCCGTGGAGAAACCCCCTCACCACTTTTCTTCTTATAGGTGTCTCTGCTAACTTGGGAGAATTGAGGGGAGGGTGCTTGCCGTAGGCTATGGCCTGTGACATGGCCCTTCTTGGAGCTTTGGAGAGTGTTGACATCTGGAAGAGATATAATTTGATCGGGACTCTGTCCCTTTACTTTGTGGCATTGGCTGGAGCGGCAGGTCAGCTCTCTAGATGCTGCCATTGGGGGTTAGGTTCCAGGATCACTGCCACGGCTTCCCGCCCCCTTGGCTGTCTCCTGCACCAGGAGCTCTATGGGTGGAGGAAATATCTTCCCCAGAGGTGGCCTCAGGCTTGGCTCGCCCGGGGGTCTTCAGGGCCTGGGATGGGTATCTGAATGGGGGCAATTGGGCAACTCCCCAAGCCACTTTCTGGAGTTGTCTCATTCTTAGAGGGTCCAGGAGCTGCCCCTCCTCCCTGGGACTCTAACTTCCTAGGCAGAGAGTTATAAGGGAGGGGGTCGGTTACAGGTAGTTTTGTTTGGGGCTCCTGAAGTGAAGGCAGGAGCTGGGGGCTGAGGTATTAGCTCTGGAGAGTGCCTGTGTGCCACACCTCTTTTCTGGAATCCTGTCAGACAAGAGACTTGTTTGTGGAGGTGGCAGATGCCCTGTGGACATACTCCACCAGTGCTCCTCCCTCCCAATATTCCTGATACCCTAGGATAAGGGTGTGTGTGCCAGGAAGTGTCTCCTAATCTAGGGAAGATTAGGTGATAAGGCGGAGTGACAGCTGGTGGTGGCGGGTGTCAGTTCCCCTTGCCTGGATGGGGAGGTGTGTGGTCTGCTGCCTGGCCAGAGAGGAACAAGGTGGGGGCAGGCCACCATCTCTCCAGCCACAGCTAGGTTAGGAGACCCCCTTTCTTCTCCCCTCAGTTTTCCCATTCCTTTCTGAAACCCCCCACCTCAGGACTTGCCCCTTTGCCACTAGTACCCACCAAGGAAAAGAATTGCTGGAAACCCACCCCCCACTGGAGCCCAGGTCCTGCCCCTCAGCCCTCCGCAGCCACTCCCAGTAGCTAATCCTTTCTCTGTGTTTCATTCTCCTCCAATTTTGTAGCCACCTTGACTAATGGGATGAGCCTCCAGCCACCTTTTGAAAAAGTAAATATTCTTTTGACCCCTCCCCACCCCGACCTTCAGTTAATATATCTTGTCACATCTTGCCCTTTCTCGATGTCTAATCATACACCTTTTGCTTCAAATCAGTTTACCCCAGACCCCCAGACACTCAAGACCAACCCTTCCAGGTTCAAGACCCCCTGGTCTCCCCCAGCATCGAGGTTACTTCCCTAACTCCACCTCCAGCGTTCCTGTGACCTTCCCTGTGTCTGCCCCTGTTTTTCTTCCCCTTCGGTCCCCAGCATTGGGCTGAGCTGTAGAGCAGGGCAGAGAGACTGGAGAGATGGTTGGCGTGGCTGAGGTACGGGGTACTCCCCTGCATGGTGCTCTGGGAGGACCTGGAAGTGGAAGACAGAGTTGTCAGATTCTGGGGCTCCTGTGGGGGCAAGATGGCAGGCGGGGGCTGGAGGGTTGTCATAGTACAATTTGGGGGATTCTTTATTACTCTTCAGGAATAAGTGGAAACCTGGAGGTTTAAGAGGCTGTGCGGGGCCGGGGGGGGGGGGGCGGGGAGGGGGTGGTCCCCAGGTCTGACATGAGGTTTCCTGTGGCCAGGAGGAAAGCAGTGAGCCCCATGCTGAGGACAGGACATCCAAAGATGACTGCCTAGACTCCTATGGCCACTTCTGCATCCACGAGGTGAGTGAGGACACCTCCCCAGGCCGGCGAACCGTAAGGGGGTTAAATGCTGGGGAGGGGTGGAACGTAATTTCCCACTCAGGCACACTGCTTCCCCCCGCAGCAGGCCGCC
>CAUYQU010029318.1:0-21665 GCA_963574635.1 Cheracebus regulus
ATAGTCCCATATTTCCTGGAGACTTTGCTCATTCCTTTTTACTCTTTGTTCTCGAATCTTGTCTTCTCGTTTCATTTCATTAAGTAGGTCTTCGACCTCTGATATCCTTTCTTCTGCTTGATCAATTCGACTGTTAAAACCTTTGCATACTTCACGAAGTTCTCTTATTGTGTTCTTCAGTTCCAATAATTCCCTTATGTTCATTTCTAAATTATCTATTCTCATTAGAATTTCGTCAAACCTTTTTTCAACGTTCGTAGTTTCTTTGCATTGGGCTAGAACATGTTCTTTTAACTCAAAAAAGTTCCTTATTGTCCACCTTCTCAAGCCCATTTCTGTTATTGGAACGCACTCGTTCTCCATCAGGCCTTGTTCCCTTGATGGTGAAGAACTGTGATCCCCTGTAGAAGGAGAACCATTCTGCTTCTGGGTATTCTCAGCTTTTTTATGCTGGTTCTTTCCCGTCATTGTAATTTTATCCACCTGTCGTCTCTGTAATTACCTACTTTCAATTTAGGTCTCTGAGTGGACGTCCAACTTGTTGATTCCCAGTGCCGAAATCTGAGCGACCCACTGTGCTGGCTAAAACCGCGGTATTAAGATTCGTGGTGCTTTTCTGCTTGGGGGATCTCCGGTCTGGCTTCCCTCTTGAAATCGGCGACTCACCTTCCCGGATATCCAAATGTCGATCAAAAGGGAAGCTAGTCCCATTTACTCTGCACCGAGAACTGCCGCGCCGAAGCGTCAGCAAAACCGCCACGTCAGCCACAAGAGTAGTGCTGGCGACTTGTGGGGCTCCTCCGCTGGGAATCCTAGTCCGTAAGCAGCAAAAATTTTTCTGAAATTGTGGCGTCCTCTCGTTCTGTGCGCTTTCTCTGGGAGCTACAATCCTGAGCTGCTAGTAGCCTGCCATCTTGGATCTCTCTCTGAATTCTTTTTAATACTTGATTTAGTAATTTCAAAAGGTGGTAACTTTTAGTCATAGCTACTCCTGGGCAAAATTCTTATTACAGAGACAATATTAATTACAATACCACATTATATATATGTTTTGAAAAGAGGCCAGGTGCAGCTGCTCACGCCCATAATCTCAGCACTTTGGGAAACAGGTGGGTGAATCACCTGAAGTTAGGAGTTCCACACCAGCCTGGCCAACATGGCAAAACCCCATCCCTACTAAAAATAAAAAAATTAGCTGGGCATGGTGGTGCAAGCCAGTAGTCCCAGCTAACTTGGGAGGCTGAAGCACAAGAATCACTTGAACCCAGGAGGCAGAGGTTGAGTGAGCCGAGATTGTGCCACAGTACTCCAGCCTGGGTGACAGAGTGAGACTAGGTCTGAAAAAAAAGGAAACAAAAGGTATTTTGTGTTTTTGTGCTACCCATTTAGCAAAATAACAAAATTCATTGTTTTTAAACTTTTTTTTCTGATTAAATACAAGAGTAAAAGCAGTGAATGGGAGTGTCTTTTGAATGGAATATAACAATTTATCTTAAACATAAAGTTTCTAAATGTAATGGGAGGTTCTTGACAACTACAATTCAGGGCTAGTGACACTATACATATAAAGAAACTTTGAAGTTTCTTTGTAATGAAGGTTTGTAATGCTATTCCATTACAATAGTAACTGTCTGACTGAAAAATGTTTAATAGAAAATATGTATTTTAGATTCTGTGATTTGCTTTAGGATGTGAAACTTCTTTATTTTCTTATTTTGTTTATTATAAGATAATTTACAAATATCTTGCTGTCTTCAGTAATTCAAACAATTGATAAAGTTTCTTCTGACAGAGACAGCAGTAAGCTAAAAAAAATCAGCTGGCTGAATTTTCCTTCTTTACCTCTTATCTGAGGATGGAACTTGATTTTCATTAATCCAGAGCTCCAGCACCAGAGATGATTTCAATCAACTCCTCTGTGATGACAGCTTGGCGGGTATGGTTGAATGTCAATGTCAATTTGTCAGTCATCTCAGAAGCATTCTTGCTGGCGTTGTCCATGGCTGTCATCCTGGCACTCTGTTCACTAGTGGTGGACTCCTTCAGAGAGTAGTAGATGATGTTGGCCAGACTGTATTCTTGGTAATTTTGCAGCACATCAGCATCAACATCATCGTAGATACTCATGCTCTCAGCATTTGCAATGGTATCAAGGGAAAAGATGGGCTTTTCCTCTGTGTTATAGGAGATGACAGACCTGAATTGATTAAAGATGATGGAGCCTTCATCAGATTCATATCCAGAATTTAGCAATTCAAGGGCAATGACTGACACATCTCCAAAAGTTGGGGGCTTTCTTCCCACTTCTTTGAATGCCGCTAGAAACTGGTCAGAATGAGTCCTATAAAGTGTGTCTCTGATTTTGTCACCAATTCCAACAAGCATAATTTCTTTCCCAGCTGCTGTTAGTGTAGCAACCTCACTTTTCATCTGTTTAGCAATGGAGGAATGAATAGCATCACACAGTCCTCGAACTGAGGACACACCAGTAAGGAGGTGTTTCTTCTTGTCTTCAGGCACCTTGATATCAGCTTTTTCATATAGAGCCAAAGATCCCAATCCATATATTCGAGCTGGTTTCAGCTCTCTCTCAGCTCAGGCATATTTTGCTGCTGCTACCATTTTCATAGGCTTGGTAATTTTCTGGATGTTTTTGATGGACTTTAGTCACCTGGTAATATCTTTCAAAGTTGCCATATCTCAAACTTGAATCCATTGTGGCTGCAAGGTCCAGGCCGACAGCCGAGAGACACCCATGCCAGAGAACATGGTAGCCGCAGCCCTGCTGAAGGTCGGTTGTCTTTATTTTATTTTTTAGAGACACGGTCTCACTCTGTTGCCCAGGCTGTAGTGCAGTGGCTCAATCATAGCTCACTGCAGCCTTGATCTCCTGGGCTCAGGTGATCCTTCTGCCTCAGCCTCGCAAGTGTCTAGGACTACAGGCACATGCCACCATGCCTGGCTAAGTCTAAAAAAAATTTTTTTATGGCTGGGCGCAGTGGCTCACACCTGTAATTCCAGCACTTTGGGAGGCTGAGGCTGGTGGATCCCCTGAGGTTGGGAGTTCCAGACCAGCCTGACTAGCATGAAGAAACCCCATCTCTACTAAAAATACAAAAAATTAGCCAGGCGTTGTGGCACATGCCTGTAATCCTAGCTACTCAAGAGACTGAGGTTGCAGTGCACTGAGATTATGCCATTGCACTCCAGCCTGGGCAATAAGAGCAAGACTCCATCTTAAAAAACAAACAAAAGTTTTGTAGGAATGAAGTCTCACTGTGTTGCCCAGGCTGGTCTTGATCTCCTGGCCTCAAGTGATCCTCTTGCCTCAGCCTCCCAAAGTGCTTGGATTACAAGCATGAGCCACCACACCCAGCCTGACCTCTTTAAATCCGCAATGTTTGTTTGTTAACGTATACAAAATTACATCACTTAATACATCAAAACATCCTACCCTCTGGTGCTGCTAGCCAGAAGTGATACAGAACATGATGCCCTAGTAATTAATCAGCTAAAAATATAACCTCAATGCAGTTACTTCATAGAAATCCCCTGACAGTACAATAATCAGCTGCCAACAAAAGCTGGCCATACCTGTGACTTCCTCCAGTCACCACAGACCAGACTGCCTAGCAATTGGAGTAGCCAGGTATTTTTCCAATTCATTTCAACAGGAACACCAAAAAAGAAGAAATGACTAACAAACACTAAGCATTTGTAAAACTGTTGGGGGAGGAAGGATGAAGATAGGGACCTATGCTAAATTAAACCATTATAGCCTTGAAAATGAAGTTCCCTTATAGCCAAAAGCTTAAATTTTATTTGGGGTGATTTTAAAAGTATTTTGTCGGGCCGGGCGTAGTGGCTCACACCTGTAATCCCTGCACTTTGGGAGGCCGAGGCAGGTGGATCATCTGAGGTCAGGAGTTCAAGACC
Source organism: Cheracebus regulus (assembly GCA_963574635.1). Taxonomy (NCBI): domain Eukaryota; kingdom Metazoa; phylum Chordata; class Mammalia; order Primates; family Pitheciidae; genus Cheracebus; species Cheracebus regulus. Next base: position 3,937 of record CAUYQU010029318.1, read on the forward strand.
AGCCTGGCTAACATGGTGAAACCCCGTTTCTACTAAAAATACAAAAAACTAGCTGAGCATGGTGGCATATGTCTGTAATCCCAGCTACTCAGGAGGCTGAGGCAGGAGAACTGCTTGAACCTGGGAGGCGGAGGTTTCAATGAGCTGAGATCGTCCCATTGCACTCCAGCCTGGGAAACAAGGACAAAACTCCGTTTCAAAAAAAAAAAGTATTTCGTCATTTTTTAGTTTCAACCCAGATTGGGATAGCCATGGCTTTTCTACTTCAGAAATTTCAACTCCTACAAGACTGCCTTGTCCAGAAGTGGTCAGGAGTATCAGGAAAACCACTAACAGAGACTAGGGGTTTATTCTGATCTGGAAGAGCACTTACGCTTCCTCTTACACTCCCTCTCCACAATACTTCTATTACTGCACTTATTTCATTCTACCTTAATGTTTTTATTTTATTTTTTTTATTTAGAGACAAGATCTCACTCTGCCACCCAGGCTGGAGTATAGTGGCATGATCACAGCTCACTGCCACCTCAACCTCCCTGGCTCAAGCTATTCTCCCACCTCAGCCCTCCAAGTAGCGGGACTACAGGCATGCACTACCATCCATGGCTAATTTTTAAGTTTTTGTAGACATGGGGTCTTACTGTATTGCCCAGGCTGGTTTCAAAGTCCTGGGCTCAAGCAGCCCTCCCTCTTCAGCCTCCTGTGTAGGTGAGATTACAGACAGGCACCATGTGCCTGGCCCTCCCTTAATGTTAGTATCTGTCTACCTTAACAATATATAAGCCTCGTAAAGGTAAGCAATATCACATTTGTAGATGCTCTTGCTTTTTAAATAGATTGATTAATATTACTAAAGGCAAAGAAATTGTATTACTAAAACTCAACTGAACAATTAAATGAGACTAAAATATTTGTGACAAGCCAGGTGCAGTGGCTCACGCCTGTAATCTCAGCACTTTGGGAGTCTGGACAGATCATTTGAGCTCAGAAGTTCAAGATCAGCCTGGGCAACATGGCAAAAACCCATCTTTACCAAAAATATAAAAATTAGCCAAGTTGTCCCAGTGACCTGGGGGCCGAGGTGGGAGAATCATTTGAGCCCAGGAGTTTTGAGACTGCAGTGAGCTAATAGCATGCCACTGCACTCCAGCTTGGGCAACAGAGCGAGACCATGCCTAAAAAAAAGCCTGGGTGCAGTGGCTCACATCTATAATCCCAGTACTTTGGGTGGCCAGGGCGGGCAGATCACTTGAGGACAGGAGTTTGAGACCAGCCTGGCCTACATGTTGAAACCCCTACTAAAATACAAAAATTAGCCAGGTGTGATGTCATGCTCCTGTAATCCCAGCTACTTGGATGGCTGAGGTACAAGAATCATTTGAACCTAGGAGATAGAAGATGCAGTGAGCTGAAATCAAGCCGCTGCACTCCAGCCTGGGTGACAGAGCAAGATTGTCTCAAAAAAAGAGAAAAGTCTGGGCACCGTGGCTCACGTCTGTAATCCCAGCACTTTGGGAGGCTGAGGCGGGTGGATCACAAGGTCAGGAGATCAAGATCATGTAATCCACCATGGTTTAACACAGTGAAACCCCATCTCTACTGAAAATAAAATTAGCCAGGTGTGGTGGCACTCTCCTGTAGTCCCAGCTACTCAGGAGGTTGAGGCAGGAGAATCGCTTGAACCCAGGAGGCAGAGGTTGCAGTGAGCTGAGATCATGCCATTGTACTCCAGCCTGGGGGACAGAGCAAGACTCTGTCTCAAAAAAAAAAAAAAAAAGGGGGAGCCATGGTGGATCAGGCCTGTTGTCCTGGCACATAAGGAGGCAAGGCTAGGCATTTGAGGCCAGCATGAGTAGCATAGAAACCTCTCATCCATATAATAACAACAACAAAAATTTCCAGCCTGGGCAATACAGTGAAACTTCACATCTCTACTAAAATAAAAAAATAAGCCAGGCATGGCGGCGTGGACCTGTAATCCCAGCTACTTGGGAGGCTGAGACAGGAGAATTGCTTGAACCCAGGAGGCGGAGGTTGCAGTTAGCTGAGATTGTGCCACTGCACTCCAGCCTGGGTGACAGAGCGAGACTCTGTCTCAAAAAAAAGAAAAAAAGGTTAAGATGGAAATTTTTATGTTTTGTGTTTATGGTTTGGCTGTGTCCCCACCCAACTCTCAAATTGAATTGTATCTCCCAGAATTCCCACATGTTGTGGGAGGGACCCAGGGGGAAGTAATTGAATCATGGGGGCCAGTCTTTCCCATGCTGTTCTTGTGATAGTGAATAAGTCTCACAAGATCTGATGGGTTTATCAGGGGTTTCCAATTTTGCTTCTTCCTCATTTCCTCTTGCTGCTGCCATGTAAGAAGTACCTTTCACCTCCCACCAAGATTCTTTCACCTCCCACCAAGATTCTGAGGCCTCCCCAGCCATAGGGAGCTGTAAGTCCAACTAAACCTCTTTTTGTTTCCAGTTTTGGGTATGTCTTTATCAGCAGCGTGAAAATGAACTAATAAGGGTTTTATCACTTTTTAAATTTTTTTTTCAGACAGGATTTCACTCTGTCCCCCAAGCTGAGTGCAGTGGTGCAATCACAGCTCACTGAAGTCTTGACCTCCAGGGTTCAAGCAATCTTCCCACCTCAGCCTCTCAAGTAGCTGGGACTACAGGTATGCACCACCATGCCCAGCTAATTTTTATTTTTTCGTAGAGATGTGGTCTTACTATGTTGCTGAGGCTGGTCTCAAACTCCTGGACTGAAGCCATCTTGCCTCAGCCTTCCAAAGTCCTGATATTATAGGCATGAGCCACTCACACCAGCTATAATTTTTTTTTTAAAGCCAGCTGAAGCTAGGCATGGTGGTGTGCACCTGTGGTCTCAGCTACTTGGGAGGGTGAAGCAGGAGGATTGATTGAGTCTAGAAGTTCGAGGCCAGCCTGGGCAACACAGCAAGACTCTGAAAATAAATAAATAAAACTACACACACACACACACACACACACACACACACACACACACACACACACACACGTAATTATGTGCATAATAAAAAACTTAAAGCCAGACGCATTATTCATGTATATATATATATCTTGGTCTCCCAAATGTATTTCATATATTTGTTGATAATTTATCCCTTGCTTATTTCTAAAATCATAGCCAACACATTTTAAAATAAAGTAGAACAGTTTAAGATTAAAGATCAGCTGAGGAAAAGGCAGATTACACTTAAATGTCAAATTCCAACTTAGAGCTTCCTGGCAGTAACATTCTTCTGTCTCAAAGAAACCAGGAGAAAACTTTTTCATGTTACTAAAATCTAAGATAAATGTATCACATGACCCTTTAAGGAAAACAATACCTTCATTAGGGATTTTATCAAAGATAAAATTACCTAATAAATGTTTAGTGTGCCATACGTGAAGTGCTTTAAATGTGATATTGCATTTAACCACATGATAAAGCTGTCCCATTCTAGGAAACACAGGAAGAAAACAAGACTTGGAGATTATAAGTAGTTTGCTTATGATGAATACTGCTGGTTGTCTTCCCAATATCACGTTTGTCCTCTACCTTCTTCCTTGTAAAAGAATTGGGATTTTGTTCATTCTCTTCCCCCTGTATCCCTGGAAGCTAAATCTTCATTAGTTTAAACCAGTCTTGGTTATTGCAGTTCCCCCAGCATTTGCTCTAGGCCTGAGGCTGGGGTATATACTGACCTCATGAATTGTAAAAGACTCTTCTGGATGGCTTCTTTGCCCTTAAAAGGGGCACTTCCTGGCTGGGCCCTGTGGCTCACGCCTGTAATCCCAGCACTTTGGGAGACTAAGGTGGGCAGATCATGAGGTCAAGAGTTCAAGACCAGCCTGGCCAACATGGGGAAACCCCATGTCTACTAAAAATACAAAAGTTAGCTGGGCATGGTGGCACATGCCTGTAATCCTAGCTACTCAGGAGGCTGAGGCAGGAGAATAACTTGACCTGGGAGGTGGAGGATGCAGTGAGCCGAGATCTCACCACTGCACTCCAGCCTGTGTGACAGAGTGAGACTCTTGTCTCAAAAAAAAAAGGCACTTCTTATCAAAGGAAATATATATTTTTTTTACAGGCACTTCTTTTTTAAAAAATTATTTTTTGAGGCAGAGTTTTGCTTTGTCGCCCAGGCTGTAGTGCAGTAGTGAGATCTTGGCCCACTGCAACCTCCGCTTCCCAGGTCAAGCAATTCTCCTGCCTCAGCCTCCCGAGGATCTGGGATTTATGAGTATCTGGGATTACGGGTGCCTGCCACCACACCCAGTTAATTTTTTTGTATTTTTAGTAGAGATGAGGTTTCACCATATTGTCCAGACTAGTCTCAAGCTCCTGATCTCAGGTGATCTGCCTGCTTCTGCCTCCCAAAGTACTGGGATTACAGGTGCAAGCCACCACACCCAGCCTAAAAGGGCACTTCTTTTTGAGGTGATGAAAATCTTCTGAAATTAGATTGTGGTGATGGTTGTACAACTCTGTGAAGATAGGAAAGACCGTTGAATTGCACACTTTAAAAGGGTGAATTTGGCTGGGCGTGGTGGCTCACTCCTGTAATCCCAGCACTTTGGGAGGCCAATGCAAGTGGATCACCTGAACTCAGGAGTTCGAGACCAGCCTGACTAACATGGTGAAACCAGTCTCTACTAAAAATACAAAAATTAGCCAGGCGTAACAGGTGCTTGTATTCCCAGCTACTCGGGAGGCTGAGGCAGGAGAATCACTTGAATCCAGGAGGCGGAGGTTGCAGTGAACCGAGATTGTGCCATTGCACTCTAGCCTGGGTGACAGAGCGAGACTCTGTCTCAAAAAAAAAAAAAAGGGTGAATTTGCCCTAGCACAGTAAGTCACACCTATAATCCCAACACTTTGGAAGGCCAAGGTGGGAGGATCACTTGAGCCTAGGAGTTCAAGACCAGCCTGGGCAACATAGTGAGACCCTGTCTCTACAAAAATTTTAAAAATCAGCTAGGTGTAGTGGTATGCACCTATAGTCCCAGCTTCTCAGGAGACTGAGGTGGGAGGTTGGCTTGAGCCTAGGAAGTTGAGGCTGCAATGAAGGACACCTGGGTAACAGTATAAGACTCTGTCTTCAAATAAAGGTGAGTTTTACTGTATGTGACATATCAATAAAGCTGTTATTTAGAAAACACTAATGGAATGTATGATTGGCAAGCCCTGAGCACTGATTCTCAAATCTAGCTGGACATCAGAATTCCAGTAGAACTTGCTAAAAATATAGATGGTTAAGCTTTACCACAAGCAATTTTGATTCAGTTGGGAAGGGCTTGGCATTTATGTTTACCAAGCTCCATAAGCTATTCTAATGCCCAGCCAGCTGTGAGAACCATTGGCTTTCCTCCATAAATATCCATTGTCACAGCTACTTTTGGCAGAAACCAGACTGCAATTAATTTAAGTGTGTGTGGACTCAGGAATCCAGAATATAAATAATCTGCGTTGAAGTACCAGAGCAGTTTGTGCAGAAAGCTGAATTCAGTTTTTTTTTTTTTTTTTTTTTTTTGAGGCAGAGTCTCACTCTGTAGCCCAGGATGGAGTGAAATGGCACTATCTCAGCTCACTGCAACCTCTGCCTCCTGGGTTCAAGTGATTCTGCTGCCTCAAGTTTCTGAGTAACTGGGATTACAGGCGCCACGACCATGGCCTGGCTAATTCTGGGTTTCATCATGCTGGCCAGGCTAGTCTTGAACTCTTGATCTCAGATGATCTCCTGCCTTGGCCTCCCAAAGTGCTGGGATTACAGGTGTGAGCCACTGTGCCCAGCTTAAATTCACATTCTATCATAAAAATTCAAGTCTAAAGGAAAGTGATTCTACCTTCCAGTGGATAGGTGAGCTATGTTGATTTGTGGGCAAGACCACATTTTTTTCAATCATAACCTTTGGGACTGCTTGAATGCCTGAACAATGTAACATGATACCCTATGCTTTTATGCCAAAGAGAAAGCATGTAATTATTTTGACCTAGAACTTCATTTTGACTGTCATTGACCAAAATCAACATTTTCCAAACTGCTGGCAGCAATTCATTAGTAAGTCACGAAATATTTTTGTCATGGGTAGTAAATACTATTCTCAGAAATTTTTGTTGCAGTAATTTTTTTTTCTCTTTGAGACAGGGTCTTGCTCTGTTATCCAGGTTGGAGCACAGTGGCGTGATCATAGCTCACTGTAACCTTGAACTGCTGGCCTCAAGCAATCCTCCCACCTCGTTCTCCCAAAGTGCTGGGATTACAGGCATGAGCCACCATGTCCAGCTTGTTTCATAATTCATACGCAAATTATATTCACCAGTATTTTTTTTGAGACGGAGTCTTGCTATATCACCCAGGCTGGAGTGCAGTGGTGCGGTCTTGGCTCACTGCAACCTCTGCCTCCCAGGTTCAAGCAATTCTCCTGCCTCAGCCTCTCGAGTAGCTGGGATTACAGGTACATGGCTGTAATCCACCATGCTCAGCTAAGTTTTGTATTTTTAGTAGAGACAGGTTTCACCATGTTGGCCAGGCTGGTCTCGAATTCCTGACCTCAGATGATCTGCCTGCCTCAAGCCTCCCAAAGTGCTGGGATTACAGGTGTGAGCCACCACACTTGACCTATATTCACCAATTTTAAGATGCACATCTTTCCATATTTTAGTATCTCTAAATTGGAGTATGTCTAAAAATTAACGGCATCTGACAGTTATAACTGGCAGCATTTGTGACTGAAAAACATCTCAGATGCAATGAAATACAGTGTATGTGTTTGTATTGTGCTGCAATATAAAATATATTTCAGGCCAGGTGTGGTGGCTCACATCTGTAATCCCAGCACTTTGGGAGGCCAAGGTGGGAAGATCACTTGAGCCCAGGAGTTCAAGGCTGCAGTGGGCTGTGATCATACCACTCTACTCCAGCCGAGGCAACAGAGCAAGACTCAGTCTCTATAAAAGAAATGAAAATATGTGTTCCCCCACCCCCTGAGACAGAGTCTTGCTCTGTCCCCCAGGCTGGAGTGCAGTGGCATGATCTCGGCTCACTGCAATTCTCCCACCTCAGCCTCTTGAGTAGCTGGGATTACAGGCGCACACCACCATGCCCGGCTAATTTTTGTATTTTTAGTAGAGATGGGGTGTCACCATGTTGCCCAGGCTGGTCTTGAACTCCTGACCTGGTGATCCACCTGCTTCCACCTCCCAAAGTGCTGGGATTACAGGCAGGCGCAAGCCACCATGCCTGGCCGAAAATTTGAATCATACTGTGGATCAAAGTTTAAAAAAACAATCTGTTTGAACAGCACTACTTTCTGACACGAAAACCCCAACAGGTTAGGATCTGTGTATTCCTCAAAGTAAGAATTTTTCTAGGCTGGGTGTGGTGGCTCATGCCTGTAATCTAAGCACTTTGGAGGCCAAGGCAGGCGGATCACCTGAGGTTGGGAGTTCAAGACCAGCCTGACCAACATGGTGAAACCCTGTTTTTTAAAAAAAATTAAAAAAGAATTTTTCTAAAAAGTTTTTAAAAACTTAAAGTCTTATTGATCTCTTTATGCTCTAATTTTATAGTATAACTTAGTCTTGCAAGATGACATAATTAAAGTTTAACATCAAGTTGCTGTTAAGCATAGATATCAGGTCTTCTGACATCACAATCCCTTTCTGCCACTTTCGGTGGGTTTTTCCCTCCTAGGGACCAGCGGTCTTCTACTGGATTAAAAGTTTCTCCATCCCTTTTGAACAATCTAGAAGTCTGTTTCTCTTAACTTTCAGTTCCCACTCCCACCCTTTGTAACCTATTTCATGTTAAGTGTTTATGGAGTTGCCATGCTTAATTAACCATTACGGCACTCACTCTATTCCAAAGGTATCCTAGAGTTTTGAGGCTGTAGGGGAATTCAGAGTGTGAGTTTCACTTGAACAGCACCCTCTGCAGACTTAAAATAGTCTTCATATATCTGAAGACAATAATACTTTCTTAAAATTAGCTAGGCTAAACAACTAATTTTTAGCCCAGTGGCCCGTAATTAAGTCATTTTTAGTCTTTAATTATGTTGGTTGCTTTTATAATTCTCTTTTGGAGTTGGTCTACATCCTTTTAAAACATGGGTAATCCAAATTTATAATAGTAAAGTAAGATACATAAAAAACACACTGCCTAAATTTAAAAGGAAACACTTATAGAATATACTGTATTTTAACACAAGACCAGACTGTGCTATGTGTATCTGGTGTTCCAAGTAACTTAAGGAAATGGCTTGAATTTTCTATATTTTCAATTTCATAAGAAACAACCTTAAGGAGGACAGTTTAACTCAAAATTCAGAGATATTAATTATAGCTCTGAAGAAAAATACTGCTGAGCAGTTATATGAAATGAGAAATTAAGTTCCAAGAAATGCATCCCTAACCTCAACATAAAGATAATTATGAGAAAATATTCTGTGTATGCAACCATAACTCAATAAAAATCACCTCATTTCTCATCAGACATTTACTGAGTTGCTAGTTATATACAGAATCCTGCAAGAGGCTCACGTAAAGTGAGGGACTGTAGGTCAATGCTCCATTACGTTCTTCTTTGGTTGCACCAATATAGCTGCACTGTTATACCCATATGGTTACAATCCAGGCCTCAGAAAATGTTGCAGATGCCCTCACCAGAAGGCTGAGAACCACTTACTCAGTTTGCATGCCTCCAGACAGCACTAGAACTCAAACTCAAATTGCTTACATGGTAACCCTAGTTTATCCCAAAACCAACTAGGATATTCCCTCAATCACATTATTTTACTGAAAATATCACCAAGTTTTGTGTTTTTTCATTTGATGTTATTTATGTTTTTTCACTTGGTATTAGTCATCTGGCATTTACCTTCTGAAAACCACACAATCTTCTATATGTTTTTTTTCCACTGGAATGGACAAAACTGCTTACTTTTGACTTAGGTCTATTTGGCTTTATACAGGCAATAACCCATATTTTAGACAGTGTCTCAAAAGGGATTGTGTTAAAGGCAATATCCAGACTGCATATTGTTGCTTTGATATGTTTTGAGTTAGTTTTAAATGTAAAGTTTGATAAAAGCAAAACTACCTAAACTCTTTTTTTTTTTTTGAGATGTACTTTTGCTCTTGTTGCCCAACATGGTGAAACCCCGTCTTTAAAAAAAAAAAAAATTCACCTAACAAGACCATAACGTAGGTATGATTTTAATCACAAGGCAATTGTGAAAATTTTATCAAATGTTTAATAAAAGCAAGGTGAAGTAGGTGATAGCTTTAAATTTACTTTCCATTTTTGGGCACACAAAAATAATTTGCTCTACCACTTAAGAGTTATAAGATCAAGGTGGGAGTAAATAATCTTTGTACTAGAAATTAGAAGTTTCTATTTGAGCCAGTCATGGTTTCCCTAAAAGAGTTCAAGTCGTAGGCCAGGTGTGGCACCTGTAGTCCCAGCACTTTGGGAGACCGAAGTGGTCTCCGTGGGAAGTGGGAGATCCGCCCACCTTGGCCTCCAAAGTGCTGGGACTACAGGCGTTGTTAGGTGAATTTTCAACCACTCGGCCCACCATAATCAAATAACCTTCTCTAGTGCAGTACCACAGGCCCGTCTTTAGACCTTCTTTGTGTAGTAAAGTAAAAACACAAAAATAAAAATATCAGATCTGTAAATCACAAAGTCCACATTTTTACTTAATCATGCTAAATAGCAGGCTCCAGATACAGAATTATCTTAATGAGATGATAATGCCTGAGTTTTTAAAATTAACCATCCATCGCTTCTTGGCAGTTTGGCTAAGATCAAATGTAAATTAACCATACAGTGGTATGGTGTCCTGAATTGGATCCTGAAACAGAAAAAAGGGTATGAGTAGAAAAATTGGTGGAATGTGAATAGTCTGGAGACTAATAGTAACATACCAATGTAGGCTGGGTGTGGTGGCTCATGCCTGTAATCCCAGCACTTTGGGAGGTGGAGGTGGGAGGACTGCTTGAGCTCAGAGTTCGAGACTACCTGGACAATATAGTGAGAACTTGTCCCTATTATTTTTATCAGAAAAAAAAATTAGTTTCTTAGTTTTGACAAATGTACTATAGTAATGTAAGATGTTAACATTAGGGAAGGCAAACTGGGTGAGGGTTATATGGAAATTCTTACCTTTGTAACTTTTCTGTGTATCTAAAATTATTCCAAAATAAATGGAAGAAAAAGACCATCCACAGGCAGATCACTTGAGGTCAGGAGTTCGAGACCAGCCTGGTCAACATGGTGAAACTGTCTCTACTAAAAATACCAAAATTAGCCAGGTGTGGTGGCATGAGTCCCAGCTACTTGAGAGGCTGAAGCAGGAGAATCACCTGAGCCTGAAAGGCAGTGGTTGCAGTGATTGTGCCACTGCACTACAGCGTGGGGAACAGAGTGAGACTCTCTCTCAGAAAAAAAAAAAAAGCTATAAGCTATCTGGGAAGAATCTAGAACTCATGTGACTAAGATTAAGAAACAGCTGTAGGAACTGAAAGTGTTTATCTCGGATGTGACTAAGGGGTATCAATTTGTGTCTTCAAGTACTGTGGCTCTTATAGATAAGAGAAAAAAAAGGAAAAAAATTTTAAAAGAGAGAATGAAGTGAATTGTAATACTAGAGCCTAAATGTAATGAGAAGTTACTGGCAGGCAAATTTAAATAAATATTGGAAGGGCTGGGTGCAGTGGCTCACACCTGTAATCCCAGCACTTTGGGAGGCTGAGGCGGGTAGCTCACTTGAGGTCAGAAGTTTGAGGCCAGTGTGGCCAACATGGTGAAACCTTGTCTCTACTAAAAATACAGAAATTAGCTAGGTGTATTTTTAGCTATTATATTAGCAGATGCCTGTAATCCCAGCTACTTGGAGGCTGAGGCAGGAGAATCACTTGAACTCAGGATGCAGAGGCTACAGTGAGCCAAGATCACGCCACTGCACTCTAGCCTGGGCAGCAGAGGGAGACTCCATCTCAAAAAGAAAAAAGAATAAATACATAAATATTGACAACAAATTCATAGCCCGGTGCAGTGGCTCACGCCTGTAATCCCAGTACTTTGGGACGCTGAGGCAGGTGGGTCATTTGAGGTCAGGAGTTCGAGACCAGCCTGGTGAAACCCCAACATGGTGAACCCCATGTCTGCTAAAAATACAAAATTTGGCCAAGCATGGTGGCATGCACCTGTAGTCCCAGCCACTCAGGAGGCTGAGGCAAGAGAATCAACTTGAACTCAGGAGGCGGAGACTATAGTGAGCCGAGATTGAGACACTGCACTCCAGTCTAGGTGACACAGACTCTCTCAAAAACAGAACAAAAACAAATTCATCTAGTAATAAGACAGTTTAGGAGAAGGTAAACTCCCCAATACTTAACCTCTCTATACATCAGTCTGTCATCTGTAATATAGGGACCTGCCTCCTACCATGGTTGTTGTGAGGAATTCAGAGATGCCTTTGCCCTTCAATGTATGACATACACATCATCAGAGTAATCAAGGTCAGGTGCATGGCTCATGCCTGTAATTCCAACACTTTAGGAAGCTGAAACAGGATTGCTGGAGGCTAGGAGTTCAAGACCACTCTGAGCAACATAGCAAAACCCCTTCTCTACCAAAATAAACCCAAAAGAGCTAGGTGTGGTGGCACCTGTAATCCCAGCTCCTAGGGAGCTGAGACAAGAGAATTGCTTGAGCCCAGAAGTTTGAAGTTGCAGTGAGCCATAGCCATGATTGTGCCACTGAACTCTAGCCTGCACTGTAGTGAGACCTTGTCTCTAAAATAAAAAAAATAAAAAATAATTAAAGATTTCAATTAATATAGTCCAAGTTGATTTGAATATGTTAGATTCAAAGGTTTTTAAGTTTTCTTCTCAGATTTTCTGATTCTATGTGATTGTTCTTAGGCCTAATTAAGCCTTAAATACCAAGATGTCTAAAAAGTAATACATGCCAGGTGTGGTGGCTCATGCCTGTAATCCCAGCACTTTGGGAGACTGAGGCAGGTGGATCACTTGAGGTCAGGAGTTCGAGACCAGCCTGGCCAACATGATGAAACCTGGTCTCTACTAAAAATACAAAAATTAGCCGGGTGTGGTGGTGCACACCTGTTGTCCCAGCTACTTGGAAGGCTGAGGCACGAGAATCACTTGAACCTGGGAGGCGGAGGTTACAGTGAGCTGATAAAGTGTGATCGCACTCCAGCTTGGGCAACAGAGTGAGACTCCGTATTAAAGAAAAAAAAAATTGAGGCCAGGTGCAGTGGCTCATGCCTGTAATCCCAGCACTATGGGAGGCCGAGGCGGGCTAATCACGAGGTCAAGAGATTGAGACCACCCTGGCCAACATGGTGAAACTCCACCTGTACTAAAAATACAAAAATTAGCTAGGCATGGTGGAGCATGCCTGTAGTCCCAGGAGCTCTCGGGAGGCTGAGGCAGAAGAATTGCTTGAACTCTGGAGGTGGAGGTTACAGTGAGCCAATATTGCGCCACTGCACTCCAGCCGGGTGACAGAGCGAGACTCCGTCTCAAAAAAAATAAAATAAATATACATAAGGTAATATAATGTTTTCATATTCTCCCCTCCTACTTATCCTTCTGGTGTCAGTTATTCCTGGCAAATACCTTCTCTGGCCAGTCTAAATTATGTCCCTTTTATTCTTCTCCCTCAAGGTATACTTCTCTTTTCCTTCATAGTACCATCAACTCAAAATTGGCTACCTTTATTTATTGAATCTCTATCTCCCCCACTAACTATAAACTCAAAGGTCAAGAACCATGTCCATTTTGTTCACAGATCTATCCCCAATCCCTAGAACAGTGCCTAGAACATACTAAGCACGATATTTTCTAAACAAATTACTTCACTGACCTGCGAAATCTGTTTAAGGCTCATGTAGTTTATTTGTCTTCCTCAAAAAAATTGGTCTCTTCATTACTAAATGGTTCAGCCACTTTGGAAACAGCTTGGCAGTTTCTTATAAACACTTTGCACTCAGCCCAGTAATCGCTTCCCTAGCTATTTACACAAGTAAAATGAAAACATTGTTACACACAAAATGTATGTGAACATTTATAGCAGCTTTATTAATATTTGCCCCAAATTGGAAACAACTAAATGTCCCTCAGCTGGGAATAAATACACAAACGCTTATACATCCATTAAAAGGGAAGAGATTACTGATAGATGCAGAATGAATGGATCTCAAATGCATCATGCTAAATTAAAGGGGTCAGACTTGGCTGGGCACGGTGGCTCATGCCTGCAATCTCAGCACTTTGGGAGGCTGAGGCAGGTGGATCACCTGAGGTCAGGAGTTCGAGACCAGCCTGGCCAACATGGTGAAACCCTGTCTCTACTAAAAATACAAAAAGTAGCTGGGCATGGTGGTGGGCACCTGTGGCCCCAGCTACTCAGGAGGCTGAGGCAGGAAAACTGTTTTAAGCAGGAGGTGGAGGTTGCTGAGAGCTGAGACTGTGTCACTGTACTCCAGCCTGGGTGATAGAAAGTCCATCTCAAGAAAAAATAAACCGCCACACTCAAAATGCTACAAACTGTGAGTCCAGGTATAGAACAGTATTATGAGGACAGAAAATAAATCAGTGGCTATCAAGGGTGAGGGGTAAAGAGGTTGACTACAAGGGGGCACATCTAGCCAGGTGCAGTGGCTCATGCCTATAGTCCCAGCTACTTGGTAGGCTGAGGTGGAAGGATCTTGAGCCCAGGAGTTCAAGGCTGCGGAGAGCTATTAGGCTGCTGCACTTCAGCCTGTGTAACAAAGCGAGACTTCTCTAAAAAGATGTTAATTTTTGAAGGGGCACAGGGGAATTCTGTGGGGTGACAGAACTGTTCCATATTTTAACTGTGGTAGTTTGTATGTTGAAATTTGCCTAACTGTACACTTTTAGAAGATGAGGCAGGATGCAGTGGCTCATACCTGCAACTCCAGCACTTTGCTTGAGGCCAAGAGGTGAAGCCTCCTATTTAAGAGACACAGTGAGACTCTGTCTCTTAAAAAAATAAAAAATAATAAAAAAAAATAATAAAAAATATATATATATATTTGTAAAAAAGGAGCCTTTTACATATTTTTGATTCAAGTTTTCTATTATTTATTTATTTTTTATTCAGGGGAAAGCGCAAACGCAGTCCCCCACTACCACAAATTACGCAGTCGAGTTTCCCACATTTGGGGAAATCGCAGGGGTCAGCACATCCGGAGTGCAATGGATAAGCCTCGCCCTGGGAAAACCATCTTCGTGATCATGGTATCTCCCCTGCCAGGTAAGTATTCTATTTTTTTTAAAGACAGAGTCTAGCTCTGTCACCAGGCTAGAGTGCAGTGGTGCAATCTTGCTTACTACAACCTCCACCTCCCGGATTCAAGCGATTCTCCTAACTCAGCTTACTGAGTAGCTGGGATTACAGGTGCACGCCACCATGGCCAGCTAATTTTTGTATTTTCAGTAGACACAGGGTTTCACCATGTTTGCAAGGATGGTCTCAATCTCTTGACCTTGTGATTTGCCTGCCTTGGCCTTCCAAAGTGCTGGGATTACAGGCGTGAGCCACTGACCCCAGCCAAATGTCCTATTTAAAAGAAAAAAAAAATTCTGTTGCCCAGGCTGAAAGTGCAATAACACCATCATAGCTCACTGCAACCTCAGCTTCCCAGGATCCAGCAATCCTCCTGCCTGAGCCCTGCAGAGTAGGTGGAACTTGCAGGTGTGCACCATCATACCTGGGGCTAATTTTTATTTTTTTGAGACAGTCTTGCCTTGTCAGTCAGGCTGGAGTGCACTGGCACGATCTCACTGCAACCCCCACCTACTGGGCTAAAGAGATTCTCCTGCCTCAGCCTCAGTTGGGACTATAGGCATGTGCTACCATGCCTGGCTTTTTTGTACCTTTAGTAGAGATGGGGTTTCACAAATCTTCCTACTTTGGCCTCCCAAAGTGCTGGGATTCCAGGCATGAGCCACCACGCCTGGCCTTTTGCTTAATTTTCTAATACCCCTTGCTTACTTAGAATTATTGCAACATTAAGGTTATCTTTGTTGTCACTGTCTCCCATAGAGCCCACAAACTAAACTCTAAACCCTGAGATCCATGGGCCTGCTAAAAACAGTCCCAAAGTAAATGACAAAATGTTTAGCTGCAAATAATTAGACAAGAGAAAAAGAACATTTAAATATCAGGGGTTCTAGCTGAATGAAATCTTTAGAATTATACTAAGATATAAATGGTAAGTCACTAAGTTTGAAACATTACCAAGATCACAGAGACAAACTAGTGCTAAAATCTGGCGTGTTGACCTAAGTTGTCAACAGTGTTCACTATAAAGAAATGAAACTAGGTTGAGGTTAGTAGGTCTGAACAAATCGTTTCCTATTAAGAGCACATGGGCTCTTCCTTGAGTCACTGCTGAGGCCTGGTACATCCGAGATTTTAAATATCAGATTAACTGGGAAAGAGTACAGGCAGATCGCTGGAGCCCAGGAGTTCCAGACCAGCCTGGGCAACATGGCAAAATGCAAAAATTTCCCAGGTATGGTGGCCCAGCTATTCAGGAGGCTGAGGCTATTCAGGATCACTTGAGCCCAGGAAGTTAGGGCGGTAGTTAGCTGTGAATGTGCCATTGCACTCCAGCCTGGGTGAACTGTCTCAAAAAAAAAGAAAAAAAAAAAAGCCAAGCTAGCTTGAAATACTCGTTAGTTCTCATTTTTTGAATTCACTCCAAACTTTTTAATCAATTCCATCACAATAACTGTTAGAGAAATGCCACTTCATCTTAAAGCTTAAAAATTCATTTATTGTACTGAGCTAGTTTGTAATGAATACCAGCAGGTGGGGCTCAAGCCAGTTGTTTATCTCAGTATGCAACTAAACTGACTTGTTCTCTTTCCTGTTTCCAGGAGGAAAAAGTTTTCCGTTAGCTCTTGCTTCCTTGCATGTCAACAGTACTCTCTATTGGTAAATTTTACAGCTGTGTCAACTTTCATTATCAGGGCATCTGTTGGCCATCTATTAAAAGCCTTACCTGTCTTTTCACCCTTTATCTAGCAAATATCAGGCCATTTATTTGTGTAAATATGAAGCAAGACAGCTAAAAAACTGAGGACAAAAATCTCTGGCTCAATTTACACATTTGATTCCCTCAGATGACTGGTAGATGGGAAGGCATTTTATCTAATTGACTTACAAGAGAGAAAAGGGTTACATTTTGTTACAAGCTCACGTCTACAGCCAATTCAAGTGCCTTTGAATCTCGAGCAACACACATTACCAGTCACTGTAAGAGGCCTTGTCTCTAAGACTCCTACTTAGCATGCCCTTAGAGAACATGAGCGGTGGCTCACGCCTGTAGTCCCAGCACTTTATGGGAGGCCGAAGTAGGTGGTTTACCTGAGGTCAGGAGATCGAGACCAGCCTAATCAACATGGAGAAACACTAAAGATACAAAACTCAGCCAGGCATAGTGGGGCATGCCTGTAATCCCAGCTACTTAGGAGGCCGAGGCAGAGAATTGGAACCCAGGAGGCAAAGGCTGCAGTGAGCCGAGATCATGCCATTGCATCCCAGCCTGAGCCAACAATCTAAAAAAAACAAAAAAACCCCACTTCAATTTTACCTATCCTTCAAACTTTAAAATTTTCCTTTTATAACCAAAGAGTAACTTTAGATACTATTTCACATAGAAATTTTTAAGATTCATGGGAGACTGGGCATAATGGGTCACGGAATCATGAGCTCGGGAATTCAAGACCAGCCTGGGTAACACAGACCTCATCCTTTTCATATTAAAAATTTCATGCAGCTTTTCAAATGCACAAGTGTCTAAGATTCAGGAATTTATTAAGTGGGTCATCACTGACACCTGTTAAGCCCATGACCATAGTCTCCTTGCTAGTGATCAAGTAGACAGAAGCCACTATTCATTCATCCAATTATAAAAATTATTGGACTCTGCAGGATATAGAAAACTTCATTGGGCTGTTTTATAGCTACTTCAAATTACCATATTTTATCAGTACCTTATTCCTGTTCTTAATAGCATTCATTAGAACTTCCAAAATGATTAACCTGGCATAAAGCTTACTCCACTAACTTCAAAATGGGTCCTTCTACTCACATAGGCTGTGTTCTAGCCACTACACCTTATCATGGTAAATACTCAACTTCCACTACACAGCTCAGTCATTTCAACCTACAATGTTTCAAATGCAGGTCAGTTAATCTGTAAACGGAAATTTCAAGTTTCCAAAGATTCACTTAATGTTGGTTAACTACATCTTTTTAATGCAACACAAGGACTCACTACAGCATTTGGCCTTCAGTGACAGTACATGCTGTCTCCCTAGCTTAAAGTCAGATTCCCTCCCCTTCAAAATATGTGGGGTAACAACCCTATCCCTGAAGGAAATGTTCACTCAAGAATTACATTCTAACGAAGCATCAGCTGATCCATAAAACCAGAAATAGGCATCTTGCATCTAAGCATTTTGAACTTTTAGTATTGACCAAAATAACACACAAGTTTCTCATTAAACATTTTTAATGGGTCTCAAAATTCTGTGACAAATTTTTGGTCAAGTTGTTTCCATTAAAAAGTACTGATTTTAAAAACTAATAACTTAAAACTGCCACACGCAAAAAAGAAAACCAAAGTGGTCCACAAAACATT